>SCLD01020078.1:0-18367 GCA_004367895.1 Oikopleura longicauda
CTGTTCGGAGTTTGGAGCTATACGGGTGTTTACACTATTAGTTGCTCGGCTCAGGCTACTACTATGAGCCTCAGTGCACCGCACCAGCGGCATCGTCACCACATAACCAAAGCAGATTACTTTTTTTAACAAAAACTAACTTTTTGGTGATGTACTTTGACTGGTGCTGCGCCGTTCTAAATGAATATCGTCGTCATTGCTGCTTCTGCTACTGCGACTACTACTCAGGACGGGTGGCGTCGCATGAGCTGGCGATTCTGTTGTTGGTTGATCTGTGTTTGGTTCTAACTTGTTTGTTCCGGGTGATCATATAGAGAGAATTGTGACGTTCTAATCGCCCAAACTTTAAAAAGTCCACACCGCAACTTCGACTTCGGATAGCAGTGAGCTTGAAGTTTCATCAATTGTATAGCCACGTTCCATTATTGCACCAGAGTCGCTTATGTCGGGACTGGTCCTCGTTGCGGGGAGTACAATAGGCTGCAAAATTAAATTAACCTCATTTTGCAGAACAAGATCAGCACGATTTATATCGTACTTCTACGTAAGTAGTAGTAGTAGACGATTGAATTAAATAAGTAAGGGGTGACGTTATTTCTTTCAATGACGCAAATTACAACAAATTTCTACCTGATCGGCAGTTTTGGGAGCGGAGGAAATGGGATGACTATCAGTCACTGTATCTAAAATATTCATTTTGTAACAATTTACGAGTTTGACGCTCGGGCGGGATCGCCGATAGGGTTGATAAGGCCATTAACGATGGCCGTCTTGGTTAGTTACTTACAAAGAACTGGACAGAAAATAACTTACTGATTCTATTTCGCTTGAATCGTGGGCAACACATCAAACGCATCAGTCATAATCGATTTTCCATTCTAAAAGTTACAAAATCGTGGATATATAAAGTATGAAAATGTTGTTAACATGATGCAACACACGACAGGAGTACTTGATTATATAATGTCGTTATTTAGAAATACTCCCGCGCAACGTTGCCAAATCAAGTTTGACCGTTTCAAGTTCGCGAATCAGCTTATTGATCACTTCGCTCTGCGCTTCCGAGTCCGTTTTGTAGTTTGGATCAATCAAATTGTCCTTCATCAACATCTCGCGACCCTTTTGCTCGAGTAGTTTCTTGGCTGTTGATTGTGTTTAAAATAATAATTGGTAAATATTGAGTGAGTTACCTTCGGGGTACTCCTGGATGACTTCAGTCAAGTCTTCCTTCGAGAGACAAAACAAGTCTTGGCGTGGAATTTCGAGCGACTCTTTAATTAGCGCCTTTTAAGCTATAATTCGCATAACCCGTTCCTGAGTAACCAATCGAACGCACATTCGCCGTCCTTCTGTTCCCGGCCAAGGAGCCCGGGATTTCCAAAATTGAAATCTCGCCAAAGTACTTGCCCGAGCCCAAGACACAGAATCGTGTGATTTCATCATCGGCAACTACCTCGAGATCGCCCTGTTGTATAATGTACATTTCGCGGCCAATGTCGCCTTATAATCAAATGCGGTCAAATCAAGATGATGAATTAGAGAGGCAATAAAGAGAGGCTGTACAATGACATGCCGGCGTAATAGTAAACGATTCGTATCCAAAAATACTTTTACTTAATTGTGATGCATAACTTCTTATGTTTCTACTTGATCCCCACTAACAATGGGTGAGGCCGACTGGTGGTGGTGGTGGTGGTAGTGGCTGAGTGTGCTCAATGTACCACTGATTCACGGGAATGGATGCCTGTTCATAAAACACTCGGTACTACGTATTGTTACGTATAAGTTGCTACTTGACAGTAATCAATAATATTGTGTGTTAATACCTTTGCGGCAGATATAGTCGCCTGGACTGAATATCTGCGGTTTCAATCTCAGCACCAATTCGACCAGCAGACCAGGCTCGCAATCGCGGAAGAGGGAGACGCGTTTCAATGTTTCTGAAATCAAGAAGTCAAGACACATGTACACTCACTTCACCTCTCTATCCCTTCCTTCATCTGTACTCTAGAGGCAAAACACTTATAATGATATAAGTGCCAGTGTTGCATACTGATGATTTTAACCTGAGACACCCCACTAAAACTGGCGTTCTATGGAATACACCCAAAATTGATCAGACATGGCACTACCTCCCCCATGCGTCAAATCAACTAGAAAAACCGGGCAACACTCGCGGTAATTGGTTCATTTCCGAAGTGAGTACTCAGTGGTACCGGCCTGCCGGCCATGCACTTTAAACTGCTTATCAATTATCGGTAGTGCTGTTGTGTTGTTTTGTAGGGAATCAGTTGTTTTGACGTAATAATTGCCTCAAAGTGCATTTTCAAAGCAAACGCACCGAAGTCGCCTTACCAAACACACAGAGAGAGGGGGTAGCAAAAGAAAGGAAGCCAATATCGGGCATCACGTGAAACGGGATTAAACTTTAAGACGTTGGGTTTTAAAAAGTACCAACTAAGAGAGGCTAGGCTCTCTCGGGACCGACCTCTGGTCTGTTTGACATTAATCGCGGTGGTGTTGGTGGTGGTGGCGGTGATTCATACATGTCAGAGAGTCCAGGGCCCGGAAATCCGGCCGGTTGCGCCGCATTTTGGGTTGTGGCGGCGCGTTTACTGTACTCACAGTAATCCTTGTACGTTTTTTTGACATGAAAAACACAACATATCACGCACACACACGCACTTACACACGCAGCACCTATCACCGAAAAAACGAACACCATTACTCGAGCGCTATGGTCGTATAATCGGGAATTAGCGGCTTTATTTGAGGTAATAAGTGGGTCGACATTCATTGAAATATTATGATATTTTAACATAATCTCACTGCTCCATCTTTTTTAAAACCTAACAACCCGTTGTACAACTGATCAAAATATGATATCGTAATTATGCATGATAAAAAATCTTGGCCTTTTCTGCAGCAGCAGCAATCTCTCATGCTCTGCCGCCGTTCGACCCATTTAGTGTTTACACTAATCTTCATATCATTTACATTTCTAGGGTACAATCACTGGCTGAGGGCGCGGGCTGAGGGACCTCCGTAAAAAAATTGAGTTAAGATTTTTTCGGTTGACACTTAAAATAAGTCAAAACACATTTTTGACTCTCACTCACCGAGATGAACATTGATGGCAATTTCGGCTCGCAGTTTGTCGGGTAGAAAGGACAGGACGCCTGTTTCATCGAGGCCCCGTTTCGCACCCCACAAATAGTCGAACCAGCGGATGACGCGATCTTGTAACTTGTTTTCCACATCGCGCAATTCCATGTACTGCTGTTGTTTAGGTGCGGCAAGGGGGAGAGCGAACTAAGTAAAGGAAGCAATAGGCGCCAAATCCCCTCTTGGCCCTCACCGTTCCTTGAGACCATCAATTTTCGATTGGAACTCGACTATAGAGGGAGAATCATTCTATTTTATGTAATCCAAACATGCCACTTAAACTGTGGGTCATTATGAAAATGACCTTTACGGGCAGCAGCGCCAGGAGCCTAGAGATGCGGGTAGTAATAGTAGTAGTAGAAAAAAGAGAAGTGAGTGGCTGACCGAGCTTAATTAGCCTGATTAGATCTCACTCACACACAAAGCAGCCTAATGAGCTCAGTGTTAGGTTAGTTTGTGCACTACTCTGGGTGGTATGGTGGAAGAGGTCGCCATCCTTTGTGTGTGCATGTGCGGCACAGTGAGTGACTCCACCACCATTTCGTGCAATTGCCAACTCAATTAGTGGAACTGGGCAGCGGCGCACTTTTTACTCGTTAAAACTATTGGCCTTATTAAACTGGCCAGATACAATTGGTAACACGAAAGGTCTGGTTCAAGTGAAAAAGTGCGCAATTCAATTACATTATTATGTTTGTTTGCTAATCTTGAAGTGGTGTTCCTTATTCTCCCTGTTCCTTTTGACGCATTCATATTACTGATCATTGTACCCACATTACCGACAATTGTGGCAAAGATCAACACGCCGACCAGGAAATTACAGATTTGGAACAGGTACTCGATATCGCGCTCGGGCTGTTACACATGGCTCAGTTTGTCCCTGTGCTACTAGTAGTATGAGCTTCAACGATATCGATAAGGAAGTGGTTTAGGGTGCGGTGCTGAATCTTTCTTTTTTTTTCGCTGCTTTGTGAGACTTATGCCAGTATTCGGCGAAAAAGAAAGGGGCAGCGCGAGAGCGCTGAGATCCGGCGTCATATATTCACGTAGCATAATAGTGAACTGTCAAACAACACACAGCGGGTGGCTGCTGGGGGGAGCCGATGCCTTGGGAGTCTCGCCAATCGTCGTCAATGTCAATGTTGACCAGTACATTGCGTAAATGTATTGCCGTCGCAGGCCACTGTATAACGGGGGAATCGATACTGATTTACGCTGTTCAACAAAATCAGCCAGGTGTCGTCATCTGGAGCGTAATTATGATATTTCATTTCAACTCTTTGGTTGTGAACCTCAGCGCAGAGGTTGAACTTGATCGATTCCCCGTGTGTGCCTGGCTCTTTTTTTGTCGTGTCAATGATCAAAAAACTTACTTATCTATTAGTTATCGCTCGTAGTGCTACAGCTTATCGAGTCGATATGCGTTTGACTGTTTTTTTCTAAATCAGAATTGGACTGTCGGCGCACCTGTTAAACCACCGAAGCGCCAGGTAATCACTGAGTCTCCAAAACTGTTCTTTCAAACAAAGCATGTACATTGACACCACATGCCCATTTTGCGTTACATTTGGATACACCCATCGATCCGAGCCAAAACCAATCAGCTCGGAAGTAAAGAACCAGATACACCCATTCCAGTGTACTATTTGCTTGATTCAATCAACCTGGTCGCCCACCTAATCCGTCACTCCAAACATAAATCACCAATCTGTGTTTAAACTTTGCGAGTACGTTTTTTTTGCGCGCACACGCACGTGTTCAACGTCGACACAACGAAAAATGCTGATAATGACCTGTCCCTACTACGAAGGCGTACTCTTTTTGTCGCCATAGTGTGTGACAAGGGGTCGCGAACTTTTCGGGTGTGATTTACAAAAATGTTCTAATTGAACACGCGGTTGGAACGGAATAGAGCACACACACACAGATTCAATCCAACAAGATGACCAGAGCGAGCGATGGTTTTGAAGGGGAATATTGGTTTATGTAACCCAGAGCTTAGCCTAGGCACAATCCAAAAAATGGAGCCTTTACTTTAGCCTTTACTTTTTAAGAGCCCAAGTCCGGAAGTGACGACTTTGTACTTTTGACTATAACATCGTGTAAGCTTATTCTCCTCCCCCCGACAAAAGCCCGGCCCAAAAGTTCATTTAAAACAAGTCCCCCGTGTTTAGCACTGGATTTGTTTTCGACTTTTCAAACATCTACTGTTCGACCAAACAATAATTCATTTTAGAAGCCGTTTTTAAGCTTTACCCGTGCTTACTGTTGAACCGCATTCGTTTCTGTCTCCCTGTTTCATGTTCTGGTCAGTAAACCCGCAAATTACCCAGTGGGTGAGTGAGAGAAACGGCTTAAAGATGGCCATTTCAAACCAAGCCCTATAATGATAATGTACATGACTAGGATGCCAATTCGAAATGCGTTTGGAAAGTTCGTCCGCGTCTCGGTCCGTTCGAAGAACTCGCTGAGTCGCGACTTTTTTTTGAGATGGCGAAAATGATTTTGAAAACTAATAAACAAGTGATCAAGTGTGTGATCATTATTTTTTGGCCACCTCATACACATTCGTTGGAAGCGCAGGAATCGAGCAACAAGGAACCAGCTAGAAAAAATTAGATTTATGCATTTAGACAATCAGAAAAAAAAACGGGTCAAAAAACCGAAGTGAGGCGAGGGGAAAATCAATGTTTGCTGATGTGGTCGAAATAACCAATTTAAGCGGCAATTTAGGCCGGATTTGGCAAACTAGTTAGAGTCTAGCGGTGCTAGGTGATGGTGGCGGTGACAGATGTTAGTTTATGCTTGTGATCGCATTTGTCAGCACCCCCCTAAGCAAGCAAGCAAGCAGCAACCATGAATTTGACACTTTCACCAGTCACTTCAAGGAAGTTGACCTTCTTACCGCGATTGCGTTGCATAGAAAATGTAGTCAAGCGGCGCCAACGCGCCAATATCGTATTTGAACTGGCGTGACACCATGTAGTTGTGGCGTATGAGTTTCTTATCACGCACTACAGTAAACCGTTAGCGACAGCAACTTGTTACGTTTTTTTATCATGTGCAATGCGACTTGTCCCATAACACGTGTTGCTCATGTTATTAACGAACCTAGTATGCCGTTTTCTAAATAGCCAGTCATCATTTTGCAAGCCATGTCTGTGTTTTCCCCGCGTTTGATTAAATTAGTGTCTTTTTTAAATTATTAAAATAGCAAATAAGCAAAAATGTGAGGAACTTCCCCATCATGTAGGCAATGTCGGCGAGGAGATCCAACGGGGCTAGAAGTTGAAGGTGTCATTTTAGCGGTTTTCACGTTGAAAATTAGATGCTTCTAATTAAAATGAGATGATCACATCCCTCGTCGCCTCGTCACGTTTGACATTGACTCTAAAACTTACCAAAGACAATGTCAAATTCTTTTAGTTGTTTGAATGCAATGCGCGCGATGACGAGCATGAGATTATACATGACGGCGAACTGTGAGTCGATTGAGTGAAAAGAAAACAGGTCAAAAAAAAGTGACGACTCAATCGAACAAAACCCAAAACGATAGCACGCCGAGCCACAAGTAGTATGCCAGGCCAGACGGATCGAAGAAGAGGCCGTTTTCTTCGCTCTTTTTAGACGACGCTTTAGAAAAAAACATTCCTCTTCTCAGTTGGTGTGTGTGTGTACGAGGGGGTTGAGGCGCAATTAACACCACCACCACTTGACCCAAATGGAATATACCCATTTTGGGGGTGGCTACTAGTTACTACTACTACTAGTAGTGGTGGTGGTAAAGGTAGGTGTGTACGTTAGAGGTGCTCATGAAAGAGATAACTACGACGTTCAAAATCGTAGCCAAATATAAATGCACACACATTTTTTCGATCTCGGTGGTGGTAGGTAGTCTAATCGACCAGGCGTCTAAGTACTATTTAGCCAGTAAATATATCTAGGTTAGAGAACGGGGTTAGATAAGCGCGATTCCAGCGTGTTACATTAGGCTAGGTTTTTACTGCTTTTTGCTTCGTGCTCGACGTGCAGCACCCCCTGAGCAAGGGCACTTTAAAACCGAAAAGTATGCGACTTGAATAGAATTATAGACATTCCACATCTAATCTCTAGCCAATGGAGACAGGATCACAGCTGCGTTGTTATTTTGCGCAATCACACACATCAACCAACTCAACATCATGACACATAAAGATAATGTTTAATAGAGTAGTACGCCGTGTTCCTTGACATGTTGTTTCTTATCACTGCCATCTAAACAAGGAGTCATTCTAATTCGTCGAACCTAGTAAAAAAAAAATTGAACGCTCGTCGGGCCGTTCGGGGACTATTTAATTATGGTTATGTTCGGTAATGGAGCGATATTTATCGTTCTAAATGACATAGGGGCAAAAAACGGTGTTGTCACTTGACGACTAAACCACTACTAAGGCAGAATTTTTTTGTCACTTGGAACTGGCCGTCAAGCTTTGACCTTTAAAAACGCCGCCCAGCCCATCACACCGAAAATGACAGGGTCATATTTTAATTAAATTAAACAATCACCCCCGAATAACGTGAATACAAGGTTTTTGCTCGTCGCTGGGGTAAAGTTGGGTCTATTGGCGGGGTTAGACCGTTTTTCATCAATGTCAAAAATTCACGACTTCTGTCCTGAGTTATCATCCGGGCCAACCAAACCGTCAGATGTGGACAGATTCGTGCGGGAAATCAGCGTTTTTATTGAACGCCACCAGCGACTTAACACACACCCGAGTTGGATTTGTTCTATGCTCAGTGAATCGAATTTCATGCGTCGACTTTATAGTGTTGTCCAGCTTATATTAAATGTAAAGAAGAGTGGCGTGACAACTAAGTGGGAAAGTCCGGGCCAGTGTGTATGTCAATTGAACGCCTATCTGAGTGATAATCACATTTGAAACTTAATTTGTCAAACCCTAAGTGACAAAAAAACTCAACAAAAAAGAACCCGGGTGATGCCTGAACATAAGCAGCGTTGACGATGTTGCATTCTCTGCTTTTGTATCCACTTGACCCTGTTTTCCATCTTTTGTCAGCTTTATTTGATTTTTATTCAGTGACTAGTGAATCCCGTGATGTGCTGGTGTGAGCTACATATTATATGTGGTGGTGGTGGGGTTGACCCTTGAAAAAAAGCTTGACTCCCTTTCGCTCCCTCGCCTTGCTTACTTTTGACAGATGGTCGCCTTGCTTACTTTTGACAGATGGATTCACGCGAACAATGGGCTTCTGTTAACAAAGTGACAATTTAATTCGCAACTCGCACTCGAATTCAAGAGAGAGTTAATTTACCGTTGGCGTTGCCATTTTTGTTGTAATGCTGCGGTGTTTTTAATGGATTATGGAAATCAATCTGCAAATCGAAAAACGTGTTTAGTCAATTATGTTCTCGCGAAACGGTCAAATGGCGCAACGGGGTCCACTTTAGGGTGAGAGACTTGCACACAGATAAACTTGAGAGTGACTACGACGGATAACCCTGAGAGAGCTCCCAAATGTCTAAACACTGGTTAGTAAGTCACCACCGCACTGAACAACCACTTCCTCAACATTTCTCTGTTCTCTGTTCTCTCTCTCTCCCCTTTCTCGAGAATGCCCATTCAGTAAGTGGCCGCCTGAACCGAAAATACACGAAAAGCTGGATTATAATTTCGAAAGACCGATTTAAAGTGGCTGATTTAATCCGACTGATTTAATCAATGAACGACAGTGACGAGCATAGTGTGGACGGGCATATCGTGTCGGCCACCACGTTTGATTTGAGCCACTTAACCTGGCCAGTAAATACAAATCAAAAAGATCCAGAATCTAAAAAAACACGTTTCACCTATCGATATATGCAAGTGCAAGTGCCCATTACGAGTCAGATCAGATTATCGACATTTGATCTAAGTCCTAGACGGCTTTCTCATTTAAGTCTTCGCGGTACTTCACGCCCCCAGCGCCAGTTGTCAATCCACGATTCTAAATTCATATAATTATGATCTGTGTGAGTGAGCTTACAGATTAAAATCAAAGTTTTAAAGGCGATTTTCTGGTTTAGTCCGCATTAGAAAAACATAGCGGGAAGATACTACCTCAGGACTCGAACTCGGCCAAGTGTCTTTCCAACTCGGACCCAAGAACGAAACATAGAATCAAAGGCGAAGGAGTGAGAGTGGTGTGGCTTCGGCTTTGAGTGAAAACAAAAGTTATGTAACCGTATATATTTAAAGCTGGTGAGTGTGCGTGTGTGAAATCAAACAAGTGATCATCACGATACTGTGCGATTGGAGGCAAGGGAGCGGAAATAAGCGCAGTGACTTTGCCTTATCTGGGCCCGATCCTAAGTGGGACGCCACTTAAACCACACTTTACAGCTGGCGGCCTCTTCTTTTTTGGGGGGTTGAACGTTGTGACGCTGCTTGAAAGCGGTGACTGAGTGTGACTGATGATTGAATGAGGGCAACATTGATGAAAGAACGGCTTAATCGAGTTTAACGTGTGTTATACACGCTCGCGCCCGCTTACTGGTTACGGTGGCAGGCATGGTCGTATGCATAATTTTGGGTCGTTTTGTTTCGTCAGCTTTTATTAATACGACATGTTAGTTTGGCATATGTGCTAAACTGTTTCTTCTACTTTTATTAATACATTACGATAGTTCGATATGTGTGTTCTGGGTAAATTAGATTAATGTCGTTATGCAACTATTATTATAGTTAATATTATTGAAAGTGATAGTGTGAACGTTCTTTTTTTCGCTAAACCGGCACGTTCACATTTCTCCTCATCATGTAGTATTACAGTCAAGTAATAATTGTTTTACCGATCAACAGTCTTTTCTTTTTGCCAAAAACCTGTAAGCGCATTTATACGGTTGTTTAAAGTTCACGCCGATCGAGAAGGTCAAAACGGCCGACACCGAGCGCTTAAGTTCCATCACTAAACCAGGGCCGCCGCCTGAGAAAAGTGATTAATAGTTGGTTCACACGTTGATGCAAAGGTTGCCATTCTGGGTACACGGCGGTGCTCTCTCACTAGATTGATCCGAGGGAGGCCACACTTGACCGAGCCATAATATTTTATCATCGCACGAATTATACGGCACGATTAAAGGCAAGTCAGATTATCGTTTTAGAAGGGCGGCCTGGACGCCTGTGGAAAAAAGAAAGAAGAAGAGTTGGTCAATGTGCGTGTGTGAGATGGGCCCTGTAATAATAATCATCCCATCAAGCTGTTTAAAACAAAGCAAGTATAATGCTGTAATGAAAAAAGTTCGCGCTGCTGCTGCTGCTCCCGTTACGTCCGGACTCTCGAGATTGATCAAACGTTTTCTAGGTTTTAATTAAAATCGGCTTAATTCAAAACCCCTTCATTTGACTTTGAAAAGAATCAAGAGCACAACACGTGAGCTAAACGCTAAAGTGCTGACGATCATCATCAGCACGCCGTTTCAAGTGGCGCGCCGACTTTTTTTGAGGTACTCTGTATTTGATTGTCGTTGTGTAATTGAAAATCAATAGCTTAGGGTTGAGGTAGCGTCAGTCGTCAGTCGTTGCCGGCGTTAATTAAACCCATTTCCGAGTTGAGCCACTTTAAAATCTACGGCAATGGCACCCAATACGTTGGTTCACATCAAATCTAAAGTGTGGTGCAAATGAAATGATAGTAGCAGCAATACTGACGAACATTTGTACACCCATTTTGAGTTCGAGTGCATATTTTGCTGCGTATGAAATATTTTGAATATTTTTTGAGGCTTGGCTGGAACGAGTTATTTTCTTATGCAAACGAGACGCTAAGGCTGTAATTTTCGCTTTTTTTCTGTCCGAACAAAAAAAACATAATGGGTGTGTGCTGTAAAGTGGAGCCGGTTACGTCTCTATAAACGTAATGTCACGTTAAACTTTAGTAATAAAGGGCCAATGTTTTGGTGGTGTTGTTCCGGTCCGAATTGTGGAAGGGACCAAAAAGGGGGAAACAAGTTTTACCTATTCGAGTGAATCCAGAGGACCCAAGGGACAATCATAATCGTAATGTATAAAAAATAATAAAACTGGCTTTACAAAACACACACGTTATATAAAAAAAGTTCTACTTACTTAAAATACCTTGTTTGGGTGACCTTTCCTGTCAGATAATATGTCAGATCATGTATTTGACATCTCGTCTACTAAGTTGGTTTAGGGGGTAAACTTACCGCTGCGTAAATACGTTTGCTTATGGCAACCACAATCATTTTACGTTCATTACTATTTCGCTCAAAATACTACATAAACGCCAAACTGCTGCGCGATATGTATGTTCTAAACGAACATTTGCGCATACTTATCTAACCGAGACTGTCTAGGCATTCTGAAATCGCTGGTTGTCACATTAATGACAAGCTATTTTTTTCTAAACAAGTGAGTTGCCCCCAGCCAACAATGGTCTAATCATCAAGGTCAACGAAATATGTAGCAATCTCATGTTCCATGTTCCATAAAAGTTTGACATCAACTAGGTTAGATATTATCCATTCCGGAAGACATTATCGATGTATCAGCATTCTAAGATTGACTCTAAGAGAAACTGAACAAAAAATAGAACATGTTCGAAACAAAAAAAGTGGCGAAACTGATTAATTGATTATTACTGGCCCGGCTGCGCGAAACAGAGAAAAAGAGAGATCGATCTATCTTCTCGCTGCGGCGGTGTGCAAGTTTTGACTCATTCTATTCTTAGCAATGGCCATACACATCGAAGGATTTAACCAAACACCCCGATGATTCGGCAATGACGACGACGACGTTGGTCTCGGCCGTGGTTAGAAGGTATATAGAGAGCGTCAGTGGCGTGCTATGATTTCGGAACTTGCGCTGCGGCTGCGGCTTCCTACTTTGTTTCAAGTGAGGTGTTAGTGTTGGGGCACTAATTATGAGGTATCATCGTATGATGTCCTCGTCGGCCTAGTGACGAAACAAGGTGATTGACTTCTGACTCAAAGAAACAACAACACCACCACCGCCAAAAACCACCTCCTGTAAGCAATCAATAAAAAGCGCACAAAATCAAATCGTTAGAGACCACTCTGCGGATATGTAAGATAAAACCATAAATTTGATTTTTAGAACATCGTCGACAAAATGAATCCACCTTTTCTAGCTCTATCTTTATTTCTCCTTTGAACGTCTCCCCGTTCATGATATCAAAAAAACTCAATGGAACTCAATTGGTTCCCTCAATTGGTTTTCTGGATTAAATAAGTCGCGCAGACTCACCAGCAGTGTGTGCTGGGTTAGGCCACGCAGCATCATGTATGAACCCAAACGCGCGTCAAATGCCTATGTTCGAGTGGGTGGGGCCCTTTTTTTACTTGTGTAGTGGTGATTCAAAAGGTGCTCTGTCAAATTCAGTGGCACCTATTTTTGCCCCATAGACGTGGTGAGGCGAATTACAGGATTATAAAGTGGCTGATAACTTGTTTAGCTTTTATAAGTTGTAAGTTATATGATCACCTCATGTTTTTAGCGGTTTCAAAAATGGACCCCGATCTCATTCTTCTACTTGTTACCGTACTGTTGCTGCTGACCATTTTGTTTTCAGTTTTATCCATGTTTTAATAAGTTTTGTTTTGGCCGAGCTGTGGCTTCGACGAGAGTCGGTTTTTAAAGTTGTTCTTGACTTTCAATTCATTAAATTGTATGATGTCATAACATGTTCAACAATGCATGTTTTTCGGATCGAGTCGAGTTGCGCCGATTTGAGAATCGTCTAAAATGGCGGAACCCCACGCTCTCGCTCTCACTGAGAGCGAAGAGAGAGACGAGTGGGAGCAGACCAGAACGAATTGTCGGATAGCGACAACGGACATTTATCGCATCCTGGCCAGGTCGCCTTGTTTGGTTCTAAAGTCGGCGCCGGGGCCCCTTTAATTGACTTACGGGTCCCTGGTCGCGGACTTTCGAACTTTTAAATACAGTTTTCTAAACTATCCTAATCCGATACACCAAAGTACCCACACACACACTAAACTAAAAAAATCAGAAGGTTATACAGGTTATCAATGCATGTTTTCAGGGTCTGCCGCCGAACTTTCAAAGTGGGTCTGCGAAAAAAAGGGGAGCAAAAACGATAACATTTGTTTTAGGGTCAGATATTCATCTTTAACGAGAAACTAATAGTAACGATCGGTCTTTTTAGGTGAGCTAAACTTTTTACCGAAAACGTTCTTCAACTTCGTCTTCTTTTTAACCGACCCATAAAAGACAGAAATAAACGTGAGACAGTGTAAATGATATGCAGAAAAGGGCTCTAACCGAGTCACCAAGTCGGCTTCGAATTTGACTTTTTCGCACAAGCATTACACACACAAAGCCATCAACTGTTTCCATTTCTTTTCAGCAACAGCAAAAAAACTTTGCCTGACAAATTTTGGAAAGTGCCAAGGTAAAAAAATGGGTTGGCGGGTGGCAAAGTAAACAGGCCTGTCAAAACTGTTTCAGATAACATGTTCGAGATGCGTTTGGACGGTCTAAGGACTTTTCTTTGCTGCCGCGCCAAATCAACGTGGCGTTAAATAGGTTTTTGACATTGTCTTGGGCTTTGTCTACAACGAGTATTTTATTGTCAGATAAACGCCAAAAAGTTGGAGCCGTTGACGACGGTAGGCACGTCTTATAAGCGTGGTTGAATACACTGGCCACTGTGAAGTGTACGTATTCATGTACGTACAAAGTAGCTCGAACGTACAGAGAAGTAGTGCTGGAGATGTATTCAACCCTTTTTTATACTCTTCATTTTGCTCGCCAGCATTTTCTTCGTTTCTCTTCTGTGTCAAATAGCGCGAATGAGAGCACACACACAGGCAAAACACGAAAAAGAAGATCGATTTGGCCCATTGTCAGTATAGACCTTTATACTTACATTTAGGATAGAGAGAGCGAGGAAGCTCAAAGATCACTGCTCGTAAAATGTCCCTTGAATTGAAGTTCACTTGAGTTGAACTCACAGCAAACGAAATTGACTCGCTCCAGTCGTCTTTATTCATCGTGCCATTGCCATTTTAGAAGTTCGCTATGAAGAGCTAGGCCCATCGCATCTCGTTTTCGAGTTGAATTGGAGTGCTCAGGGCCAAGTAAGTTAGGTGGAGTAGGCGAATACAGGAAAATGCATTTATATTAGGTTCTCTGAGCCAAGGCGCCTAGACTGAGCTTCACCTGTGCGGTAACGCACCAACAAACAGGCTATTTTCTTTCCAATCCAATTAGAGCCCGTTTGATTGCAGTAAATACGGGCTAAGCTCTCTCACTCGGGCGGCATGGGTCTAATGGACTTGTCAAACATAGATTGCCAATGTTGTAACAGTTGTCCTGTCAAATGATTTATCAAAGTTCAGAAATCGGGCACTTACTTGCGACTCAAGGGTCATGGTTAGCCATTTTTAACTATGTGCATTTGACCGCATTTTCACCAACCACCGTGGTACTAGTGGCTTATTAGAATACGTCAACTTTTAATTTATTAATATTATCAAAAAACGACGCAATACAGTCTGGCATTTGGCGCCCTGGCCATAATATTATCTCGTTTAAAGTGCCTGAGCCGGCTTCTATAACACATTGTGATAACATGGCCTATCGCGGTCTAACCGCGCGTTAATGCACATGTGTTCATCTGCTCTCGAACTTTTGATGCTGCAGAGTGTCTTCTCCCTAGATCAGCCAAAGAATGCCTAGACAATTGCTCGACAGGGCAGGCATAAGTACTGAACATCGTGGTGTACTGGTTCAAATCCAATTTTGTCAACCTGAACTTGAAACCACCATTGTGCTGTGTTGTTCGCTCTTCACCCGCCCCATCCCCCATTGAATAGATCCAGCTGACCACCGATTCCGTTCTGCTTTGGCCCGACAAAAATCACTTAGGTTATGATTTTTACATAATTGCGCAAAACACGCCGAGACTCTGTCGAAAAGAGAACAAAACGTTCCATTATAACACGATTAGGTTTCGAGAGAGCGAGAGCGTAGTTTACCAAGCGCGTCAAGCAGCACTGACAATGGCAATCAAACATGCTGAGTGTGCACCCGCCGCATTGTTCAGGTATTCTGGTATTCAAGTTCGGGCGAAATTTAACGAACTGGCATGCCCGAGCATTGCCGTGTTGTTAACGTTAAGCTGATTGTTCTGTAAAGCACGCAGTAAACAATTAAGTAAACAATTTAACAGTTCACTGAGCCGACAAAGTGGCAGTCAACGCCACCACCACCACCGTAGTCAACACCAGATCGCCACTTATGCGCTTACCAGCTGAATGTTTGAGACAATGTGGCCAGTCACGAAGTAGTAGTAGAGGTATTTTCGCTGGTTCTTTTAGAACGTACGATGAGCGGCATAAATGAACTCTCTTCTGTACGCCGAAATTTAATTGCATCCAGCGTTTTTTCCATCGGCGGTACCACCACCGTGTGTCGTCCCGTACCGTAATTCCCTTACGCACAGGCTTATTAGCCTTTATTTGTTTAATTCCAGTGGTTTTGACGATTATGAAGTTTGAAGTTTTTGTTTCCCCCTTTTTCTTCATTTTAAAAGGTCTCTTCTGCGTTGCATTGCACACACACATACGCGAACGGACGGGCACACGCGCTACATCCTTATTTTGATAGTACAAGAGCGAGGTGGTGGTGTCTAAACTCGGGCAGATTTCCATACCCAAAAAAAAGAACTCCGTAGCCAAAGTTGAAATTATTTAAATCCGTTCCAAACTCCAAAACTGAAAAACTGACTTGAAAAATAAAAAAAATGGAACGAGCAGTAAAAATCCTGTGTCATTAAAAAAAAGATGCCCAGGCCTGGGCGCAGTGATAAGCAGCTTATCGAGTGGCACCAATTTAAAATTGACTTTGGATGTTGTGTGATTGGATTTGTGTATTTGGTTTTGTGTTCGTTGCGGTTCTTCACTGAGTGAATACAGTGCGTGAACTCGACTGCGATGCTGCAGCCTAAACTCGAGTCCATCGTCATTTATGTATATTACGCTGAGGGGCGTGTGAGCCTAGTACGAATGTTTTCGACATTTCTACTCTAAACTCATCACCCCCCAGCCACCGCCACCACCACCATCGAGTGAGTGAGTGAGACTCGTCCCGTATCGAGAATGAGAACGAAAAAAGAGAGTAGTGAGTGAGCACACCGTGCGGCCAGAGTCGATGCCCATTGCTAAACTCTATGTTCGGCTGGCCCTAGTGTGTGTGTGTGAGATGATGTCCCGGGGCGATTATGATGATTTTACGATGTCGCCCTCATTGCTGAATCTAGAATGTTTGACACTTATTGTACTCCCTCTTCTCTCTCCCTATCCTTCTTCGGCCCTTTTTTCGGCACCAGCCTCCCAAACTCAGCACCACCACCATTACCACCATCAGAACTCAAATCTGCCTCCTCCTCCGCTCTCTACGCGAAGGATTAGACTGGGGCCTCCCTTTTTTGCTAGCTTTGCTTTACTAGTAAGCGTTTAAACGCTAAAATATTCTTTTACTCTTTTTTTACTGCTTGGCTAACACTTTTTTATTGAAAAAAGAAAAAAGTTGAAATAATAGCAAGCGCCTTTGTTTTATACCGAAAACTCACAATATTAACGGAACGTTGGAAAAAAGACGACAAAAATCAGAAACACTGTAAGAGAATTTTGACGAAGAAAAAATAGCAGATAAATAATACAGAGAATTTAGGAAGAAGAATATATATTTGGAACTATCAAGATTGGAGTTACAACGCGACGATGGATATTGATGCTCAGGATGAACCGAGTTGATCAGTCGCGTGCGTGTGCTCTAAACCCACTGGCACTTTATTTTTACAATAACGTAGTGTATGTAGAGACGACACACACAGTTGTAGCACGGAACATACATACACACTCACGCGCTCACTCACTTGGTAATGAAGACTTTTGGCACTATTTTTGTCATTTTGTTGGTTTAAAATTAGTTGTAGTTCTTCTTCTTGTGAACTTAGTTAGAGGGTTACTCCAGGATAAATTGGGTGTATTTGCATTAACTGCTGCTGCTGCTGTTACTAGGTAAGAAATGTGTTCATGCAGTAATATTTGTCGTCAAGCAGCTATTTTTGGTTTGCTCTGCTGTACCAACCGAAAGCATAGTTTGTTCTTGAGAGTTCGCGCATCTTACGAAGTTTACGTTGGCTCAGTTTTTGCGTATGATAATGAAATACTAGGCTGAGGCCGCAATCATTTTTTGCTCGATTCGGTTGTTTAAGTCTGGCATGCATTTAATTTAGAGCAAGTAGTTGCTTGGCAAAAGAAAATGACGTTATGTCTCGAGGACACCGCAGATCATGTGATAAATGGTGTTCACACAGTGTGTTTGATCAAACTACAACCTCATGTGACGATGCATTTACTGCTGGAGGTCATGTTTACGTAAGCCATTGATCAAGTTCGACCATCGAAAACACGGCATTACTACTTTATAACATTGTTTCGATTTGTGCTGTGTATTGATGTGAGTGCGCGTGGTCATTTAGCCCGTGTGCCAAAATCAAAAACAAACTTTGCGCACATGTAACCGGGGTAATACGAGTGAGCAGCCGGATCAGGCCAGGCTTTGACTCCATTCTTTGGCCCGTTAGTTTTATTTTTTGAGGTGTGGCACGCATACATACACTCACTCACTGACAGGGAGTCGTCTGAAGGAGTTGAATGCGGAAGATGTGTGTATATTCTGATGACACAATCAAGAATCCGGTGTTCTTGGAAACAAGACAAACATTGACGATTTTGACGTTGTAGAAATAGTAGTAGTAGTTGTGTGTGTGATTTACAAATCGCTCGTGCGTTAGCTTAAACTGTTAACCTTTCATGGTAACATGAAATCGCGCCTAGTTGCCTAGCTGCTCAAAAAAAGGTCGTGACACAGAGCAAAAAGTGGCAAATGGCCTGCAAAAGTTAAACCTTTGTTTGTCTAGGCGTGAGAACTGATTTGAACGTGCCCATCACTGAAGCACTCACCGAATCCGCCAAATCTCTAATTTGCCGTGCAAACTCAAGCCATCTGATAAGAACTTTGATTTTTTGGTTTTGACTCTCTCGTTGGAGCTGCTTTACATTCTGATTATTTGTGCGAGATTACGCGATTTGGCGCAGAGATCAAACAGCTCGACTCACTCTGTATTTTGATGAGTTGATGGACAAGATCAA
>SCLD01020187.1:0-18363 GCA_004367895.1 Oikopleura longicauda
AGCTGCAACCATTTCAATTGAAACTAGATCATCATATTCAGCTTTGGCACTGCTGATCCATTGCCAACATGCAATCATTGTCTCCATCACAGAGAGGTCGAAACAATCGACAATTGCCCACGAAATTATTCGAATCAACCTACGCTTTTCTTCTGAAGAAAATTTGCCAATAATAAGAAGGCCAGCCAATCGGAAGAGTTGTTCTTCAATTTCTTCGATATTTGGATTAGTTTCACCAATAAGCTGCTTGTATCGGTCAATTTGATCATTGAGAGACTTATCGGATGGGAACATTTTCAATAGAAAGGCAACTTCTCCAGCATACTTGTTACGAACATTGAACGCAAAGTCTTTAGCAGTGAGCCCGACCATATCGAAGACGCTTTGGGTTTCGGCGGACAGTATTGTATGTTCAGACTCCTTTTGACGAAGGTACTCTTGGAGATGTGATCGTGTTAGGGACGGCGAGGAAAGTAACGCCGTTCGGAGAAACTCACTTACACGATTCATAAAATCTTGGGTCATTTTCTGTCTTGTATCAGCACAATCTGGGACCTATACTAAGGGTTTTTCACGCGCCTCACAACACGATAACTGAGCCAAAATAATTCAAATTTTAAAATTGGTCCGAGGCGCGCGAAAACTCGACCTTTAATGAATATGAAGATATTTTCAAGACGGGTGTATCAGCAAATGAGTCATTCACTTCGAGTGTTTTCGACAGCTTTTGCACAATGTCAAGTTCAGTCGTGATCACGCCCGGATGCCACATCATATGTGCAAATAATTGAAAAGTTCCAGTCAGGTTCAAGTCAGCTAGACGACGTGATGTTCCATTTGTTGAATTGAACTTGACTAACATCAATTGAATGTGTTTATATAAAACCACATCGATTTCGGTATAACGTCGGCGTGCTTTTTGAAGATTGAGAAAATCGACATTTATAGTTTGAACAATTTCGAGAAGAACTCTTTCGCGGACGAGTTTATCCTTTTGAATCATTTGATTGTCAATGTACTCGAAAAGAGGATTATAATCGTATTCGCGATTGGATGAGTCATCACGTGACCTACGTGACTTGTCCATAGAGGCATTGAGACGAAGTTTTTCGAGTCGTAAAACGGTCAAATGATAAATCAAATAAGCATAATCCAGTGGACCAATGTATCGTTGAAGTTCATCTTTGCTTCCTAGCGCAACAAATAGTCCCTGTCTGGTAGACTCGACTTCCTTTGATCCAACCGACTGAGCCTTAATTGCCTGACTAGTTTTAAGCGTCTGTTTCATTGGTTCATTCTCGTCAAAAGTCAAAACCGGCGAATACAATGCAATTATTGCAATATTATCGGTTATATTGCGCCTGTGCCCGAGAGTGTGATCGTTGAAACCACAAATTGTACAATAAAACCAAAATTCTCGGAAGAGCGGTTTAATCGTTGCTTTTTGAACAGTTTTATCAAATCGCATGCATGCCGTTGCAATCATTGGGATAATCTCACAAGCCTTAATATATTATTTAAAGCCCAATTTTTTAATTAGCTCTCATTCGATTTAATATCAGGGTTACAAAATTTTGAGCTCTTACTAAAGACTTTAGATCTAGAACTTTAGTCTAAAGTTTACATGATTACCACTTAATTCGTTTTTACGCTCTAATTCGACGTAAAAAGCGCGCATTGGCGCCATCTCATGGGCGGATATAGGAAGTGTCCGAACTCCTCTATCAATACTTAACAAAAATGCACCCGATGCAAAAAAGTTATTCAATATTTCATTAAATTTCATAGCGGAAATCATGCTAGATAGTCTAGAGTCCTCAGCTTGAAAGAGTATTTAAATACCTTTTGTTGATGTATTTTGTTTGTTTTCGACTTGGGCAGCGAAGCAATTTCTGCAAAAAGTAGTAATAATCTATTCAACAACCACTCCAGATGTGACTTGTTAAGATTTTCGGAAAGTTTGACAAGTGGTGGCGCTGCAGAGCGAGCATCTTTTGAGTCAAAAAACTCGCGGGCAATTAATTCAAATATTTCGGAAGTAATATTGGGAACCGTGTTGCTATCCGATGGGACAGTTTCGGCGCAGTGGAGGGCAACATTTGCCATTTGATCAAGGATTTGCGTTTTGAGTTTGCCATCCAATGACGTGTGGAGTGTTGTGAATACAGTAAGATGAGTTGATTCGGATTCCGAAACTCTCAAAACTTCTGTCATTAACTCAAAGAGATGATGTTTCGCTAAATCACCATTTTCGTTACCCGCAGTTGTCACTGCTCGATTTTTCAAATTCGCAATCTGGACCTCTGATTGGTTAGCATCATCATATGTTTTTATCAATGATACGAATGAAGACATTGCTTTGGATTTTATATCTAGATAATGTGATTCATTGGATTCGTTGCTTGAATTTCGAAATTTCTTGAGTTTTACCAAAGCTGGTGATGGGACCAAGAGAAAACGTTTTATGAGATCGATACAAACTAGAAACTGTGACGGAATCGATGTCCCAATTGACGATATTCCATCGAGCAAAGTAAGCAACAGGTTTTTCATAAGAATAAAAAGTGAAGTGGAATCCGATGCCATTAAACGGTCACTTATTTTCGTTAAAAGTTCTTCGGCATGAGTTTCATCTTTTAACATTGTTATAGATACTGAAATAATTGTTACGGGTGGGTTCCTAAGCTAAAAACAACTATTTGGAGCATTCAAGCCTTCAAGGTCATTTTCATCATTATTTTCAAGAATTTCCAAAATTTTCTTATTTCTTTTTTGTTAAAGCTGTGAGAAAGAGACTGAAATATGAAAAACCTTTTATGCAGCATGTGATGCAATTAATTTTTCTTTGTAATTCTGAAACGTCAAACTGGTTATCATTTGACTTGACTTCTAGACTTTTTCGAAAAATTGAAATCTGTTCCAAATATGTTTTGAACGAATCTTTTGCCTGCTTTCGAAATTGGTCATGTGATGCTTTGCCAGAACCAGAATCAAGTTGATATAAAGCAGCGTACAATGATCCAGAATATATAACACCATAATCAGAAAATGTTTGATAGACGGATGAGTCACGTCTGTTCGTTATGAAATCAAATAATGGAGAATCGGAGCTATCTAGTTCTCCAGAGTGGAAAAAACTAAAAATATCACCAATAAGGCCGAAAGTTTCTTCTGGAATATTGAAAGACTCCAACTGGTTGTTACTGGATGGCATAAAACCAACGTGCGATATTTCATGTCTTTTTGCCTCGCCCTCCAATCGTCGCTGACCAATCTCCATGGGATAGTAAGTTTGAAACCCATTTTTCACCCTACCAAAACCACGAAGAAATCCAAATAATCCAGGAAGTATAAAACAACAGAGTTGTTTCGGATCTTGGTCATCATTTTTAAGAATTTCTAGATATTTTCCTAAAATATCATTAAAACAGGAAATTATTCGCATTTCAGTATTTGAATTTTTTGCCATTTGAATTAAATCCATAAGAATAAGACCCAATGAAAATGTTATTTTCTCAATTTCCGGAAATATCTGATATTTTGAGCTGAAGGGTTCATTTGATTGGATACGAGGAATGTCTTTTGCAATGAAGAGTATTTGTGTGAGCAGTTCGGGATCTATTTCACCCTATCAAGGATTCGAACGTGATCACAGAGACCATTTAAACGCCTGTAATAAGTTATTGCCAAAACATGCAATGGAATTCAAATCCTTTCCCTTTTGAATCATGCTTGATGCAGCCGCTATAAGTCCATAAAGTTTATTTTCTGAAAATTCAGGTCCATGAGCTTTAATTCCATGCCAACTGAATTTCAAAAGTTGAGCTCTGATTACTTCCGGTTTGGAACTCTTTGACAGCGACCGTGCCAACCGGAATAGGACTTCCCAATTTCTCGGTCCGTCAAACATTCTAAATAATCAAATTATAGATACTTTTCACTCACAGTCTCTTACATTTGTAGTAAGTAAAAGTTTACCTCATAAACTCACAAAATGGCAAATCAATTTACTAATTTGACATTTTATCAAATATGACAACGGTCAAGACTTCATTACAACGATAAGTAGTAGTCTACAAATCAGTTTTCAAAAAATTCTGACTCAATTCGAAATCACTATCGACGATTTTTTGTGCACTATCCTGATCAAAAACGCCTTGCAAACGGATCATATTTTCAAAAGGAAACGAGTTGATATTTTGTTAGAAATGTTTATTTCTGAAATGCTTTTTTACAGATTTAGGATAACCGGTCGAGAGATGCAGAAATCTTTAGAAACGGTCCGGGGACAAGTGCTGGACTAAAGGGTGGTACAATTTCCTTTGACCGGACCGGTTCTGCTCGGTTTTGGACCGGTCCAAGATTGATCGAAGTTTAGTGAATAGAAAACCAGAAGCAGCGTTTAGAAAGGCTTTTTCTTGTGGGAGCTGGGTTATGATGGTGTAAGTATGACTCATCTAGACTAAGACATGTCATGACTCATATTTCAGACTCAAGATATGTAGTTTGAGCTTGAGGTTGGCCTGTGTTGTTGCAATTGGTCTTGATTATATCGACACCAAATCTCGTATTGTTCTGAATTTTATGAATAAGATTGGAATTAATCATAAAAATTAGTCATCCTTCAGGAATTCTAGTGAAATTACCTTGAAGCTTTTCATGAAGAACTTTATCATATTCTTCTCGGATTGATTCTTCACGTTGTCGGAGAAGTGATTCGACAATGCTAGCCACCTACGCAAAAGGTTATTTTTGCCGAGCCCCGTGAAACCCTAGATCGATGTTATATTTTACTTACATTTCTAAGAGTCAATCTCAACTCTGTGTCCGGATTTGAAAAAAGTTTGTTTTTGGTTGAATCTGGGCTTTTGCATCGCTTCGATGATTGGTTGCAGTTCGTCTGCTGATTGGCTGTTAGATTACCAGTCACTGATTGGCTAGACTTTGCTTCCTTAGCAATTTTCTTGTAAAATTTTGTATTTACACTTTCGGTTGAATCGTCAGAGTCACTTGAACTTGATCCACCGGCTGACGGTGCAACACGAATATGGTCTTCTTTTGGGGTCTAAAATCGAAATGATCACGATTCAAAGAGATCATGTGATGTGAAGGTCACGTCATAATGGTTACCATAAGGTGATAAGACTGGGTCAGTTCTGAATTGACCTTTAGAGGTCATTTTGACTCAGAATAATATTACCACTTTGGTTTGGGGCTATACTTACCATATTCTTTTGAGATGGTAATTCCCTCCGGCGCTTCATACTTCGGGCAATGGATGTTACCCGTTCAAGAATTTCTCCATCCGGAATCGGCTTCGGTGTTGGAAATTCACTCGGTGCTTTTGGACTTGCCGAACGTGTCGAATTTGAAAGTGACAAACTTTAAAAATTAGTTGATTATATTGAATTTTTGTGACACAATGTCACAGCATGTGCCAGTAATATTACCTTTCCAAATTGAGACTGTTCGATTTCGGTGAATAAGAACCACGTGATGAACATCGTTGCCGTTTCGGACTAGGAGGATTCATTAAAACCCAAAACTAATCGTTTTCTTGACCAAGACCAAACCCGGATAAAAATATATATCTAGAGAACTTACCTCAAACCGTCAAACCCATAATTTTCCAAATCGTGGCTTCGTTTCAGTGCTGTCACACACGCTGCCATATTTTCTCTAAAATTTAAAATGTCATATAAAATTCGTCCGCTTTGCCCTTGAACATATTTAGCCAAGGGTTTATCGAGATGTGGGCAGTTGCACAGATATGTCTTCTGAAGCAAATAAAAAAATATATATATTTGTGTGAAATGGTCTTCTCTGAGAGGGAAAATGAGACAATTGGCAAATTGTCAAGTAAGGCACACTCAGGCCGGGGACAAATATCTCTCCGAAAAAAATAATAGTCTGGCTGCCATAATAATAAATTGTCAACCTACGTGTTCAAGGCCTACTTTTCGTTTTTTTTTGATAATGTTATCCTGCAGTTTTATAGCTTTTACCTGAAAGAAAGATTTTCTTTTTTTAATAAACTTCAATTTTTTCTCTCTCCGTCTTAATTGAGTCCTTGGGCGAAGAGCGGGATGGTGATTGGACGAGAGAAATCATCCCGCCTACGTGATGACTAATCAACTGACAAAATGTGCTTTACGCCTACGATTCCATCCTTTTTTTGAAAAATGCAGGAAACATTTTTTCACCTTCGCAGAATACAATTTTTCGTCTGCCTATGAAGGTGGTCCGTCCTCGCCCAAGAACCACTCATATATCCTCGATTGACCATTTTAACCTTTGTCCGCGGCTCCGAATGAGTCAATTTTGCGACTGTCCGACGGACTGTATACCAGATTAAATCTCGGACCGTACATCAAAAAGGGATGAAGTGTAGTAATGAGTGCAGTTCGACTTGAATTTGAATTGTCACTATTAGTTATGGCTCAGCCAATCAGAGAGCTTTATTCTAACCCACACTTTTTTGGCTTCTCCCTCTCATCTCGACAACATTATCCTTATCAACCTTACCAGCCGAGAGAATATGCAATCAGGCCAATCATTAAAACCGAAACCATATTTTACCTTTTTTCCATTTTTGAGAAATACAGTTGTCCACATTTTTTATTTGGGTACTGGCAAGACACTCTAGAGATAAATAAAAATGTCTGACAGGAGCATAATCGTTTTTGAGGGTTTGAAAGACCATAAAATGTCACAAAATTGGTCAAAATGTGGATCACCATGTTACCACCATTCGTTTTTTTAGAATTTTAAATTCTAGATTTTTGATTTTATTTCGAAAAAAATTCAGAAAGCGAAAAATGAAATTCGAAAAGAGAAATTGAAATCGGTTGAAAAAAATCTTCACTCGTCCGGGATAAGAGAAGAGTGGACGGCAGGCAAATAAGGACGATCGGGGCATAGCGGACATGTATAATATCGCGGGTGCGAATTATGTGGCTCCAAACGCTCAACAAAGCAAAAAGAATACCACTAAGAAGAAGGACAGTCATAGGTAAGATTTTACGTCGCGAAATAAATGTTTTGCCGAAATATTTTCATTTTTATGAAAGTTAAAATTGAATCTGGGCTATAATCCTTCCTGTACCGGTCAAGGAAATCGGATGAACCTCAAATTGTGCTCGTTCTCCTAACGGGTTTAGTTTCGAGTGATCTTGAACCCTTACCAGAAAGTTTTCGAATATTGAGCCTTGAGATAAATTAGAGACCGCTTCACCAGTCTAATTTGTGGTTATTATTATTTTTGTCCAAAATATTCAGACCATTTGATAATGTTCTGAACCACCCAGATAACGACCATTGGCCCGCCCAACTACCCCACTAGTACTAAAATAACTTTACTATCGGTAATCATAATATCTGAAACTCAGATTGACGTCACATTATTATCCTCGGATAGACACTCGAAATCTATCATGTCAGACTTTTTAGACGACTCGAATTTATAAATTCATATTTTTAGCGAGGGTGATTATAAATTGGTTCAACATGAAGTGCTTTTATCACCGACATCTCGATATGAAGTTCTCGAATTTCTTGGACGTGGTACATTTGGTCAAGTTGTAAAATGTTGGAAACATGGAACGAATGAAATAGTTGCGATCAAGATTCTTAAAAATCATCCATCCTATGCTCGTCAAGGCCAAATTGAAGTTTCTATTCTAACCAGACTCAGTATGGAAGAAGCTGAAGAGTTTAATTATGTTCGAGCATTTGAATGTTTCACTCACAAAAGGTAATGAACACGAAAGATTTGAATCAAAGCTAACATATGTCTAGCCATACATGTATTGTTTTTGAAATGTTGGAACTGAATCTTTACGATTTTCTCAAAAACAACAAGTTTTGTCCATTGAAACTCAAATATATTAGGCCAATAATGCAACAGGTAAACCGTTTTTCACTGTTATTATTGTAGTTGACATTTCATTAAGGTCCTGACGGCTCTTTCAAAGCTGAAACAGTTGGGATTGATTCATGCTGATTTGAAACCTGAAAATATAATGATGGTAGATCCTGCACGTCATCCATATCGTGTAAAAGTAATTGATTTTGGATCTGCGAGTCATGTTTCGAAAGCCGTACCTTCTACATATCTCCAATCGCGTTATTATCGAGCTCCTGAAATTATTTTGGGATTACCATTCAATGAACGGATTGACATGTGGTCACTTGGATGTGTTGCAGCTGAATTATTTCTTGGTTGGCCTTTATACCCCGGGGCATCAGAATATGACCAAATTCGATACATTTGTCAAACACATGGTCTACCACCGGAGCACATGTTGAATGCTGCGACCAAAACCAAAAAGTTTTTCACCCGAGAAGATAATCCCTATCCGATTTGGTGTTTGAAACGTCAAGAAGAATTTATGCAAGAATTCGGAATCAAATCTAAAGAAGCTAGAAAATATATTTTCAACTGCCTTGATGATATGGCAAGGGTTAATATGCCAAAGTATGATACAAATGAGCTCATTGTAGAAAAAGTAAGCACTTATCATATTTGATGGTTTAAAACTTCATACCTGAAAAATGTTGATGTAGAATTTTGACACTACGTGAAGTTAGAACTTCTAACCATGGCCGTTTGATATCTCTTCAAACTGGTGATTTTCGTATTTAGCACGACAGACGAGAATTTCTTGACTTATTGAAGAAAATGTTGGTTATGGATTCCGAATATAGAATTAATCCAGACGAAGCGCTTCGCCATCCTTTTATATCAATGAGTCATTTTGTTGATGCAAATATTAATAATTCGACTCTTGTGAAATCATCGCTTCAAAAAATGGAAGTTTGTAAACGAAAGGTAACGTTGGCTGACGGTCATCAATGGTGACTCATCATTATATCTTATAAAGGAGATATACGCGTATTCACTATTTTATTTTTAGCATAATTTCTATGATTTGATGTCTCAATTTCAAAAGATTCAGCGATCAATGTCTGATAGTTCGTCCCAACGCCGAGATGGGTCATCGCGACGCTCCCACCGAACCGTTGACCGTGATGGCGGACCTCTCAGTATAAATCAATCTGGTCTTGCACCAAGTCAACAATCATCATTTGCTCCATTCTTGGAACCTAATGCATTGGCAGCTCAAACTTTATTGATGCCTCATACAACGGATTTATTCCGATTAGATCCAACATTAGCTGCACTCTCGCAAACTACACTCAACAGCGCCACTAGTGCTGGTTTACTGAATCAAACATTCACCAACCCCTTGCAAAATCCGTCGATGCAACAAGCGGCTCAATTATTTGCAGCACAGAATAGCGCCTTGAATTCACTAAATACCCAGGGAATCGCTGGTCTGAATCCAAATTCACTGAATCCTCTGGGCACAAATGTGGCACCAAATGCATGGGGTGCACTTCAACTCGGACCTCGATCAGTCCCAGGCGAATCTGATTATTTGAATCCATCACGTGGTGGTGATGTTCGTATGACTAGTCAACAGGCAGTTCATCGTAATACGCTTCGAAGTCCGACAGATTCAACTAGAATGGATTGTTCAGAGAAAAAACAATCGAGTTCTCGATCTGTTCAACGTCAAAATTCTACTCGTCAACTTGCACCAGTATTTCCAAAGCACCAATCAGAGATCTCAAATCCCCAGCAATCATCGAGTCGAACTCAAAAACCAAGACGTTCACCAAGAATGCACTCTAATACACCATCACCAGCTGTAAGCGTGATTACAATCTCTAGTGAAAGTGGTGAAGATAATACAAGGGGTGGTAACCAAACCGGAAATCAAGCCGGAAGTGGGAATCAACAAAGTTCATCGCGGGGTCAAACAAACCGAGGTCAAATTCGATCGAGTCAAGCTGTTAATGAATTTGAATCACCTCCACCAATACGAAGTTCAAATAATCAAAATCAGGTGACTTTGAGAACTTCTCCAACTTTCAATAATCTTCCAATCAATGAAAACCACGTGACATCAACATCAGCAAATCAAAGAGCAAGTGCAAGAGGTGGAGATCATCTTGAGGTAATTAACTCGCTTCAAAAAGCCAACTATAACTCAGAGAGTGATATTCTATAATCTTGATACTTATTTTAGCGAAACAAATATGGTTATTCAACTTTGCCTTCTGTCAAAACCGAACCTGGAGATGAAATTCTCCAAAGTTCTTCGATTTATCGTCATTCCGATATCCCAAGATCCACCAATGATCTTTTCAATCTTAAATCAGATTATGATAATCAAGATCGAATTAATCAACGTAAGTTACTTTTATAAAAAATTGTGTATTCTCATTCATTAAAAATTTTGTATCGTGAATATGAGTTGAAACGGTAAATGTGTCATAAATTATGACTCTTAAATATAAATTTATAGTCTATCGAAATGGTTCAATCCCACTCGGTTTGGGATCACGACATCCAGCCTCCCCTCAGAATAGGTAATATATTTTTCAATTCGTAAAGCACAGCCTAGCGCAATTTTGGCCCCAGAATATTTGAACTGAAAATTATATTTTAAGCGTAAAACAAACGCCCTCACTTGCAACCCCGCAAGCACTTTTGCCAAATGTTCACGGATTTGCTGGATTAACACAGACATTGCCAACTCAACAACAAGCCATAAGTGGTAAGTAAATTAGGAGTCATAATTTATGACTTATAACAATGACTCACAATATTTTAAGGTTATCAACCGTCGTTGCCCCGTCGAGGTGGATACTCGCCCCAGTCTACCCTGCCATTGATTGGGATTGAAAATCATCAAGTTCCATCTGTTATATCACAACCCTTCACGAATCGGCAATCATTTTACTATTCGGATCAGCCCATTATACCTCGTACCCCATCGTATCATCAAAATTTAGTCACCCCATTAACCCTTAGTGACCCTAAGTCACCTAACTATTGGTCAAATCCGATCGGCTCTTCTAATTCGACGTTACCAGGATCAAGAAATAGTAGTCAAAGACCAATTAGTCAAAATCCGATTGGACCACCAATGAGCGCAGGCCAAATGAGCGGACCAATCGGTGGTCAATATGGTTCCTCTGGTACTTCGTCATCTGGACCACTTTTCTTTTTTTCCCAAGCAGATCCGAATCAATTTTCAAACCGTTCTAGAACTAATTCATACCGTTTATCACCCGAACCAGAAACACCAACTCGAACCCGATTTTATTACTCGGATTATTGAGGGATTACAACGTGATTCTAACGTAATTATTACGTAGCAAGCTCGTTTGGTGATTCATAAAGCTTATTTATGAGTAACTGCATGAGTGATGATGATGAGTCACTGATTCACAATCGATGAATCATCCATTTTTTTTGAGTTTTCAATCCCAAGTGAAGCAATCTGCAGCCTATCAATCCGGGTTTCCAGGATTACTAACCCCTCACTTGGGTATAATTGTGAGTTTATGCAAATTATACTAACAGCACTTCAAACCTAGGAAAACTATTCTATAGTGAGTAACCAGTTGGTATCCCGTTTTTCGGATTAGAAAATATCATGATGTATTTTCACCATGCATTTTCTCCAAACAGAAAAAAAACGAGATAACTGTATACTTAGGGTTGCCACAAGATCCACGGACTCGAACCGACCAATAGATGATTCCATGTAAAGTTAGAAATCTTGAGACAATCCTTTGTATACTCACTATATTTTTTGGATTTTAGCCACGAGGAAAAAGTGACATAGGTTAAAGTGATGTTAATATAATTATGCCTACCGGTGTATTATAATTATCTGAAAATCATTATTCATATCCTGAATATGGCTTTCAGAATCGATGTCATTATTTTAAGAAATAATTTTGCTCAATATTTATCAACATTATTTATATTCAAAAATATTCTCATAAGAAATGACTTCGAATAAGATTTTAAAATGTCTCGAACTGATTTATCAAAATTCTGTGATTTGTCAGAATTCTAGAGTTTGGATAAAGCTGACCAAAAGCAAATATTTCTTATTTACTTTTGATTGGTCGATGAGATTCTGGTAGATCGAGATCTTGTCGATAGATTCGAGCATTTTAGTTATAATGCGTGGGCTAGATCACGTGATTGAACTAACATTTTTAGCCGTCCGCCTACAATGCCCGTGGGGGTAATAATTCCCTTTCGCAGCAGTATGCCGCCCTCCATCATGCCGCGACCGCCTCACCGACAGCAGGAGGAGTTTATTATCACCCGCTGAGCTACAAACCACATAATCCTTATATTTTACAATAAGCGCAATGATTAATAATGCGTTTTTTGATGATGCGCATGCTAGCATGTAAAGTGGCTGCCTTGTAGGCAACCCCTACATTTATCGAACAGCTTCTATTTTGATCCCTTAACGCTGCCTACACATTTTAGTAACGCCCACACATAACGGGCGCGTTAAGGTCAGTCATAATCGGGTGTATTCACTACAGGATGATGTATTCCTGGCTTTTTTGTAACCTGTAATCCTTTTGCTTCATCAAGAGCACGAACCAATCAGACTTTAGTACCGTCCACCTACGCAAAATTTATTCATATCTCCCGCTGTAGTATGATGGGGTATCACTATTAATTCTATCATGAGATATTCCCATGTTACTGTGACGTCACCTCACCGCCCGAATTTCTTTCAGCTCATGAGTGATACCACGATTTTCAATAGTTTCGATTATTCTATTTTCGAATCATATGATCTGAAATGCGAGTATGCACGGCTGTCAATTTAACTAGAATATGACTCATACACGGTCATACAATATTATTATGTATATAACCGCTGCTTGTATATAACGTATTGCAGTAATACACATGTTATCTATTCCGATTCATGGATGACCGCATGATGACGCGTCATGACGCTTCATTATAGTGAGTCATATAATATGACTCATATATGTGACTTGGTGAGTCATCATGAGCCTAAAATGAATCATGCGGACATCCCTGAATATTTAATATGTTATGTAATAGTAATTATGTAACAGTTATGTACCCAAATGCGATTTAACAGTCGTGTACCCAAATGCGTTGCTCGGCCTGTTCAAAAATGGCTTTCAATGAATCAAACGGGCAGTGAGTATCATCCCTACTCGTTTGGTTCACTTTAATTTGTATTTTCATTTATTTTCCGACTATCAAACTGATGATTCATATTTTATGAATATATACTGATAGGTCGTGTGTAACATGCGTCATGTAAAATCATGCCTGCTCATGAGTCATAGATCATGGGTCATGATTAAAATGCCAGATGATCCCAGTTTAACTTTTTAATTTTACAAAAAAATGAGGATTTGTCTCATCGGGATAGCCTCAAACCAAATACCATTCTTACCACCAGGGTTCCGCAAATGAAGACGACTCCGTATTGTCCGTGGTTCCCTGTTTAAAGTCGGAATCAAATAAATCGCATTTGATATTTCGATAGTGTAGCCTGTAGACTGTTCAAAATGGACTATCAGGATAGATCTGGACCTGGTAAAGAACATCATAGTACTTACCGGGTTCAAATTTAACCCGTCCATGATACTCTGATTAACCAGTACATGGCTTACTTCTGCGATTTAACTGTTATCACGTGATTATCGCTTCTGGCCAACCATTTCTTTGTTCATTTCAGTTGTTGTCCTACTTTATTGTTCCTATATTCCGCCCTTTTTTCTTTAATAATACCAGAAATAGAATTAGGTGTAATTAAAAATGTCTCTTATTTCTCAGCAGGATAGATTACGTACCGTGTACGTTTGTTGTACATTTTAAGCGCACAGTATTAAAGTCAATTGTATGAGTATCAACGTAATCTTTAGTTATCTAAGCGTAAAATTAAGTGGATTTGTAGCTTTGAGTTATCCTCATTTAACCAATAAATAATAATGATTCTGATATTTTTTGTTTTGAGATTTTCAACGTCAAGTTTATGGTCACTCAGATTGAAGGACGAAAATGACCTTGGTAAGTTGCGCATGTCGAATCGGACTTAACGTAAGTTACTCTTAGATATATCAGTGATTAAAATCGGCAAAACAAGTTTGATTGAAGTCACTTATCATGAAGAAATTGCGTGTTACAGCAAGACAAAAATAACTAACTGTCGCTTTGAATTTCAAGATGGGGAAAGTTTCCATTTGATAACCGACTCGAAAATCAACTCTGAATTTGAAACTGATATTGTTGTATATTCGAAAGGGGAATTCGATACAAATAAGGACATTTTGCTATTATATGGTTTCCAGGCTTGGATGTTATTTGAAGGGATTTCAGATAAGTCCAGGGTAGTCAAACTCTCAGACGTCATCTTAAAACAAGGGGGCAATGTTTGTTTCATGAGACTTAAGGGTATCCAGCGAAAAGGTAGAACATTATATTGGTGGTAAGCTTTTCTGTTCTGGTGAAATCATTTATAATGATGACAACGGTTGCTTCTTTCCAATAATTGGCATCGAAGGTCGGTCGGTTGAACAGAATTCTCAAGTTGGTGATGTTCCTAATATAAAACCAACTTATTTATTACAATTCGAATTTATGCTAAATCAAACGATTATTGAAAACTCGCAATTAATTCATATTGGACCTGATGCTGATAGTCTTGAAGATAGTTTTTTTCACATGTTTTATAATGGAACAACAATTTATATCGGCGCCGATGCGATTGCATCGAATTTATTTGCAGACCAGACTCCATTTTATTTCAATATCAATTTGGAGTTGAATCGATGGTACAAACTAATTTGCAGTCAGGTTCAAACTTATAACATAGTTATTGCTAAATTAGCAACATATTATAAATACAATATAATATTAAAAACACCAAGGTACCATGGTTTGGAGCTGGAATCCATACATCATCAGTTCAGATGTTCGATCCGGACGACGAACAATTGTTTGCAAAAGTCAATGTTAAGGATCTGGTCTAATTAGAGTATAATTTCGAGATTTAAAAGTCTAAAGTAACCAAAAAAAGACATTAGCTGATGTAGTCGAAAACCAGTTCGTTTATGTGTCAGGGGATTATTGGCGACCATGGCCTGGCCAAATTCGAAATCTTACTGTTTTAACTCTTGATTAAAAAAGAGAATTGGGTTTTTTCTGAAGTTCATTTGCAGAATAGACAAAAATAAAAAGTCTTGATTTGTTGATATTGCTTTTGCCAGTTAAATTGAAAATGCGTTTTGGGGGGACTAAGCAAAATTTTATCAAACAATGCTGGCTATTATCAGAGCTAGAGAGTAAATCCTGCGTGAGAAGGTGATGTTTGAACCCAGAAATTATCTGGGATTGAAGGACTTAAACTTTATTCACTTCTTAGAAAACACGAGTGATTTTAGGTATTTTTAAACTATTTAAGACTCATTCAACATGCAGCCGATAGCAGGGTGTACGTGTAGCGGACATTCGGTCACGACTAAGTTGCCAAAAAGCTGATTTTCCGATAAACTTTGAATTCCAAAACTTCGAATTCCAGTTCGACATGAGAAAACAAAATCTTTCTTGATTTTTCGAAAGGCGCTGTCCGCTTAGCAGACACCCAAGCCAACAGTCCAAACCTCAATAATGGGCGAAAATTGAAAAGATTTTACATTTCACTTATCCTGAGGCAGGTTTTCGAAAACGTTTTCGTAAATTATGAAATTGTGATATTTTGATCGTTTCGTGCAAATTAAAAACGTTGTGTAAGCTATCTTACTGGTTTTATCTTGGCCATGTTGGCTATTTACGCCATTTATGTTCGCTTCGCGGTAAGAAAAACATATGAAAGCAAAATAAAAAAAATGTTTAAAAATTTAAATTCTGAATTTCAGTACTCTGTAAGAAGACAACGATCAAAAAATAAAATTCACAGCACGAAAAGTCACGTTTCAACATTGGTTCGGATGAGCACTCTTTCAACCGTTGCATATACAGATAGTTTAGTCAATACCCTCAAAGCTGATTTTTCCATTTCTTAAAAAATTTGAATTAATATAAATAATAATTTCCGACAATGATGTCATTTTACATAACAATAAGATTTGAAATATTTGTTTGAACATGTGTAGTTGAAAAATACGAGTTATTAATGACTTTTTTCACAGTCTATGTGAGACTATGAAATTCAAATGTAAACTTCCATTTTTGATAAAATAATATTCTTATTCGGTGTTATATTTTACAGAATTCGATATGTTAGAAGCATGCTAGAGAAAAATCCTGATATCCAACTCAAACTTAAAGTCAAGTTACCGCAAATCAGAAAACCTGCAACCGATAATGGAAGTCGAAAAGAACATTTCAATGCAAGCGAATTCATTAACGAAGAAAAATATAGAAAAAATAATCATATACGTTTTGAAAGTGGCAAACCATCGTTGTCTAAATTCAAAATTTTTGAAAAATGTATGGTATAAGATTTGAAAAATTCTATTATAGGCTTTTTCTAAGAAAATATACGAAATTCAAATTTCAATTTCAGATAAATTGTCGCAATACGAAAAAGACGAAATAAACAATATTGATGGTATCTGGTTCATGGGGAATGCAAGCAGTGATGAATTCAAATCAACCAATAATACAGATTTCGATGGTGATAAAGGGCGCTTCAAATGGAATCTCGGTAATCATATAAATTACAGGTTTGATATTTTGTAATGTATTTTTTAAGATTAAGTCCCAAAGGACAAATAACAGCCCATAAAAATCATTTTGTAACATCTTTGGAGAGTCGCCTAAAAGTTAAGATACGAAAAGGTTTAATTTTGAGACTTGAGCCTTCTTAATGAAAGTTTAAGTTTCAAACTTTGAAATATAATTAGGCTGAATTCAATGAAGATAGTCAGTTTTAGAAAGTTCCCATAAAACCACTTGGAATCTCAATCAATGATGATGTCGGATTTTCCTCACGTGACCCAGTCACGTGATATTTCGGTTCAAAACCTCAAATCTCATAATATTTAACTTTTATTTAACTAGATACGAAATCGTTAAATATCTTGGTGGAGGAACGTATGGAGAAGTTCTCAAAGTTTTGGATCATAAGTTCGGTACTGAAGTTGCTATCAAGATTCTTAATAATGGTCACAGTGATTCAAGAATAAATGCTGAATACGACACAATAGAATACATCAATCGAAATTTCCCCAAATCAACGTATTTCGTTCGAAATATTGAAAATTTTCATTTCAGAACCCATTTTTGTATGGTTTTTGAACTTTTGGGGTGAGGTTTTAAATTCAAAGGATTGTTTTCTATAAGTCTTTTTATTTCAGCGATCCAGCATATGAACTTTATGATTCGAAAAAGACCAAAACGAAAAGACCGTTTCGTGACCGTGAAACCGAGTTGAAATACTATATCACCGAAATATTAAAAGGATTGATTTTGTTGCATTCTATTGGCGTGGTTCACAATGATTTGAAACCAGAAAATCTTCTGCTAGATAATATCAAAAATGACGTTGACGCTCATTTTGAAGAAAGATCGAGCATAAAAATAATGGACTTTGGTCTCAGTTGTATTTTGAAGAATGAATCAGTTTCTGTAACCTCCAAAAATTTTACAAAATGCGACAATTATCATGTTCAAACAAGATATTATCGATCACCAGAAGTTATGTTAGGAATACCATATGATCAGTCGTCGGACATGTGGCAACTTGGAGTGATTGCAGCTGAAATGTTTCGTGGAAAGAGATTTATTATTAGCGAATCTGATGCTGATCATCTAGCTGCCACAATGGAAATCATTGGACTACCACCACTTTCTGTTCTAGAGCAATCGTCGAAACAACAAATCTATTATGGTAAGTCACCTTGAATCTGTTACCATTTCTGCTGGAGCTAGAAAGTATAACTAAATAGAATATCATAATTCTCTGAAATGGCGCCATCTATATTGTATATTCGGAGAGTCGTTTTCCTCTTTCTCCTCTTGGTGAGCCGAATATGCTATTTTATTCCGTTATACGTTTTATAAGTGAAATATCTTTTAGATGCTATATGTTATGTAACTGAAAAAGGGTTTCAACGTCAACCATATAGAAAGTCTCTTCAATCGACGTTGAATTTGGAATTTCCAAAACATAAAAAGTTTCACGATTTCTTGAACAACCTATTTCAATGGGAATCTAACAAGCGTCTGACTGCTATCGAAGCAATCGGTCATCATTGGATCACCGAAAACTGATTGCAATAAAACACTTTCGTTGCTTTTATAACAAAAAAAAACTTGTGATAGGCTATGTGACTGAATAAACGAAATGATAATTTCGAAACTATTATACTTAATTTATTTATTTACAAACATTGCGATAAAAAGCTGATCTAAACAGTTTTATGAACCTCTAATAATTAATATTTTCACTGAAAATTAAATATTTTGATTTCTATTAAACATTT
>SCLD01020298.1:0-18359 GCA_004367895.1 Oikopleura longicauda
TTTGGTCAGATAAGGCTCAGATCAGGTCGTGATTTCGAACCTTGGTTTAGATAGTGGTAGATTCTATATTTACTCTTTTTTCAATACTCTAAAAAAGTCAAAAGTAGCATTAGAATTCTTGGACTTGCAGGAAACTGAGTCCGAAACTCCCAGTGTCCGACAAAAAAAGTGTCTGAAAAAAACTCAACTTTCTCATAAAACTCTCATACTGAGAGTTGTCGGATTAAGACTTTCCTATTAGCCTAATTCTTATCTTAATTTTTGGATGTCACAGATAGGGCCCCTGTCATAGGGGTGAAGCGATAATAAATCGGTCATTTAAAAGGGTATTAACTTTGAAAACCAATGATCGAATTAAGTTTCAGAATCAAGCTTCGATTTATAAATTGTCTTATTATTAATACAACTTGGCAAATTGCCAAAAATACTAAATTAAAAGCATCTAAATTAACTTAATTTTATAGATTGTTTACAAAAGATTTGTAAAGAAAAAACCTCTCAAATCATCTGGAAAGCCCTTGTTATCCTTTTAAAGCTCGTGGAGCATCTGCTGTAATAGCCATTGATGTAGGGGCACGTGATCATACTGATTTACACAATTTCGGTGATGCGATTTCCGGTTGGTGGCTGTTATGGAAAAAATGGTGGCCATGGACAGAACCTGTCAAAGTGCCAGATTTAAATGATATACAGTCAAGGTTATTCTAAATCAATCATTTTCGAATTGACCTTTATGCCACAAGACCTTGAATCCTCTTGGGTCACGTGATCTTTGGGCTTTATTTTAATATCTTAGGCTGGCATATATCGCCTGTTCACATCTGCTTGAAGAAGTTATCAGCGCCGATTTCTGTCATTACTTGAGATCTGACGATATTCAAAAATTCAAAACTCTCGATTTTGATAGGAAAGAGGAATATTACATCACGCGTTTATACCATTATATTACAGTTATAGATTACAGTATAAACATTTACATTAATAATAGCATTAATGGAAAGGCTCCATATAATACTCCCAAAAGATTTGATGAAATACTTGCATTTGGTGAAGAGTTTGCACAAAGAGTAATCACAGATGAATGGGCACAAAAGGTCCAAGAAAAGGTCAAAGGTTAGTCATTTTCTCTAGATAATCTCAGTGAAATTTTTTCTCAAGATTTTAAACTTTTTTTTCAGATACGGATGACCATAAAACACCGTTGCTGAAACGAAAACAAGCAGGATGGCAACAGGCTAATACAGATTTTATTGATTTAGCCCAGTTTATGGTTAAGATACCGAAAATGGACAAGGATGGTGAGAAGTATAAACGACCATTTTTATCTGAGTGTTCTGGTAAGAGACAGCGCCTTATTCTTCTTTTGTGCGAATTGCAATTAGTCCCTCGAGAAAGAGAGAATTTTAGTTTTAGGGTAACAGACAAGTGTTCAATAATTTAAAATTATAGATAACGATGATATGGGCTTCGTGGCTCCTTTGGACTTCAATTCAGATTCGGAAATTCCTCGTGCAAGAGATAAGGAGAGAAGGGAAAGTCTTAATATTTAAACGAGTTCTTCATTTCACTGACTTCAATTCAATTATATTTCGAGAGATTTTTTGATTACTTTTTTTAGAATGTTATTTAATGAGTTAGAAAATAGTTTTGATCCACAAGAAACTGAAGAAGTTCCATTACAAAGAGAAGAAAGTAAAATAAAAGAACCAAAATTTGACGGAAGCATTAAACTAGCTTATAATATGTAAGTTTATTCAGTAAACATGACCGTAAGTGATTGTAAATAACAATTCGTTGCGGTACTTCAATTTTAAGCCTTAAATGACTAGTAATCTATAGGATCGGTATCGAAGTTTTAAGTGACAGACTATGGTGACAGAATGGACTCTTAAACTGATCTTTACCACACCTAAACACATCGATATAATGCATCAATTTATAAAGGATTTAACTGAAGAAAAGACAACATAATTCATTTTCAGAGACTGCCGTGATGAAATATTTTGTTGTGAAATGTCACCGTCTGGTAAATTAATAGCGGCTGGGACTAATAAGGGTATAACACGAATATTCGATGTTGATAAAGGTAAATTTTTCCCCTGAGAATGAACTATTTATCATTTGAAAGTTTCCATATTGATATCATACTATATATACTGTATCATACTAGTATAGTCATCATGATATAATACTGATACTCATCCATCAATAATATAAATGATTAAATATATAATATACTAAAGTGAGGTGCGCGTTCATGATTGTCATTTGGCCCGAATTCAGCATGAATTTAATTTAGAGGTCATCGAGAAGACGCACCCAGCTTTACCAATATATCCATATATGCAGAGTTGAAAATAACCATTAAACCATAACCAACCATAAAACTTTTTTCCAAGTCGATAATCATAACCAACCGCTATGACCAGAAAGTAATGGTAATTTTCAACTGCATATATGTATATATATGAATCATCATATAATATGATATACTTTTAGGCATCAATCTGTATGCATTGGTAGATGTTGAAATAAGACAAAACTATTTACCAGCGGTTTGTTGTAGTTGGTTAGACGAAACCAAGCTTTTGGTTGGTTATGCATCTGGTTCAATCAAACTATGGAATATTCAGAATCAAGGCCACTAGGGAAAATATGCCAGAACTTGGAATTATGCCAAAAAAGTACATTAAACAGTAGAGTTGCAGTTACCATTCAATGGTCAATGTTCATCCCATTGAAAGAATGCTTAAGTACAATAACTGAACCACGTGTAGTTCTTCAAATGACAACATCACCAACTGGTGACGCTTTTATCACTGCCGGAAATAACCAACTAATTCATATTTATTCGATTCATACCTTACAGAAAATAATGACATGCGAACCATCTGCCACAAATGATATAATGGACGGTCATAAAAGCTCAGGTATTGATTCGAATACGTACAGCACTCACTGGACTGCAACGATAGTCAAATAGTCGCCATTTCGATTTTAAAATACTTGATATTAAGTGTATGCGCTCAAACATCATCCGAATGATATTTGGAATTTCATATCTGCTGGCTGGGATGATACAGTACAATTTTGGGACCGTCGAGAGGGACGATCAAACAGAAAAATATTCGGGCCTCACATTTGTGGCCAAGCTATTGATATTGATCCCATTGAAAATACAGTTTTAGTGAGTTCAAGATTTTTTGAGTAAAAAAAATAACGCCTTTTTCAAGACTGCATCATGGCGTCGCCAGGAGAGTCTTCAGCTTTGGGATTATAGAGAGACAAAATTATTAAAAACTTATCCATCGGTTCAAACAGATCACTGCCTTTATTATGGAGCACAATTCTTGGGTGGATCACATTTTATGGCAGCTGGATCAAATCAAAATGTTTTCAAAATTAAAGATAAACGATTAACAACTGAATTGGGACGAGTAAAGAACCTTGACCGCGGTGTCTTCTGTCTTGACCACAGGTAGATTCAATTAAAACCACAAAATATGGACCTTTGATTTATTATGCTGTTATTTCCGAATTTTATGGAAAATACTAATGGACATTTATTTCAATTATTCAATAAATACGGTATAGATACAGTAAATTAGATGTCAGGATACCATATTACCAGTGTACCAATGTACAGACAGAGTAAAAAATAATAATATTTCAGAAATATACATCGTCAAGGCGAGGAAGTCTCGTCCCGAGTGGCCTTTGGCTATTCAACGAATTTGGTTTTGGCGGACGTAGCGAACTTGAGCGACAAATAGAGATCGAACACAGGCCAAACATATCTTTCCAAGAAAACGAAAAAAAACTAAAGTTATATTTTTATAATTCATTTATTTTTGCTAATGAAACTACACTATTCACGCGCCCCAAATGCTTGCATAATTTAGAATATGGATAGAGAATGAGATGGAAACTTGTTATAACTTATTTCCTAAGCGAATGTCGTTCAAAGGAATTTCGGCTTTTAAAGGTAGCTTAGGTCAGTTTAATAGCGGTGAATTTCTGTCAAAGGTTTCTCTGGACTGGGACCAGAAATTCACCGCTTAAAAACCGAACTTAATTTTAAACATATCAAAATAAGTTTTTAATATCAAAACCGATAAAAGAGTTTGACGATTGAACGAGGAGACAATGTGCTTCTAAAATGTATTGATGATAAACTCGAGGAACAAATAAAACAAAATGCAGACTTTGAAGGAAAAATGCCCCGCTGAGATAAGACTATTAATTTTCAAGTGGAACTAAATGCCTATTAATAGACCATTATTGACATTTTGTACAAATTCACCCAATAATTTATGCTTATTGGAATCCAACTATTTTGTCAAAAACTATCGACCGTCTTAAAAATGAAATGAGGCATTTTCAGGCAAGAGACGCGATTTTTCACTTTTGATTGGCGATAAAAATCAAAATCAACAGCCCAAAATATTTGAATATTCTGTTGGTCCCGATGGGGTCGTCGATTCTGAATCTATTTGGACTGCAAAAAAATATTTCACTGATAAATTTCAACCTTCGGATGACGGAAAAGGAATAATAATAAATGATGTCACACTGGATGATGAAGGCGACTTTATCTGCAGAATATCAATCAGGTAATAATTACCTCTCTGGGGAAAAAGACACTAAAAATAATTAGACGCTCAACATTTGACCAAATCGAAGAATTTTCAATAACAGTACTTGTGGCGCCTTTATTATCCTCTCCCAATTCAAACGAAATTACAGAAACACATTCGCAAAACTATGAAGTTGTTGGATATTGTACTGCCAAAAATAGCAAACCTGCTTCAGTTATAACATGGATCGCTCCTCCGGAACGTTTTCTTCTAAAATTTCGATCCGTCAACCGTATATCATATACAGTATATGTAACATGAGTTATTTTTGAAAACTGAACAAAGGATGTGCCAAACAAACATATAAAAATTGAACCGACAACTATGGAAGAAGAATATAAAACTTATACCACTAAAAGTATATTACGTCTCGTGCCGAGTAGAAATTATAATAATCAAAAATTTATTTGTAAAATATCACACCCAACACTGCCTGATGGCCAGCAAAAATACAGCCTCAATATAAGTGTCCAATGTAAGTGTTAGAATCAAGCAACGAAAGATTTGAAGGAGAGAGTCCTCAGCTAAAAAAATTAAACCATTTATGTTAAAAGCTCTAACATTTGTAATTCAGATCCACCAACAGAGCCTCAAATCACACCTTATTTCAAAAGTGGCCTTCTAAATTGTGTTGCAGATGGCAATCCTCGTCCAAAATTAACTTGGAGATATTTTCCATCTCGTGAGCCAACGCAAATCAAAACATATGCAAACTCGCCAAAATTTCGCATTCCAGATGATAATGTGAATTATAATTTTAGGTAAAGTAGTGTCAATCCCGGATGAGATCGAGCGAGCGTGGGCGGGATGGTTCTCTCTTCCATTTTGTCGGACGATTTCATCATCGTCAGGACTGTAGCCCCCCTGAGCGAATATCCTTATCATTTAATTAAGCTGCATTGCAAGTAACAAACACGGTACAAAAGAGAGCACGATTTCATCAGTTCAATTAGATCGCCATGAGCGTTTTCTAGAAGCTAATCTTAATATAATCGTTGGAGCTGGTATTGCATCAATCATAACTTTAATACTTATTGCATTCTTTGTGTGTCGCTATGCTATAAAATCGACCAAGAAAAAATACAAAAAGTAATATTAATTTTACAAGAACTTCTTTTAATTCACCATTCAGTCATTTGCCATTACCATCATTCCCGACAGACAATATCCATCTCCATCATGATCAACTGGGCGATACTCGACCCACCCCTCCCCGTTCAAAACCACCTAATGAGATTTCTGACTCTGAAGCTGATGAATTTTCATTTGAAGGCGGTGATGTTGATATTTCAAATGATCCATTTGTTAGATCACATTCTATTCTTCAGGTTCGTTTTTTTTATTTTTTTTTCATTTATTAGGTAATATAATATTACTAATATTATAAAATATAGTCAATGCCCTATCAGCAACATGAAACAAATAGCCAGGCTGGCGTGTGGCGCGTCCCATCGTCTGTTCGGAAAACGAACTCTTTCAATTTCAAGGTTTTTGTCCCTTTATGTGAAAAGTAATGTCGAGTATTGTATATCACGTAGACTCACTACCCTTAATATGCAATTGTTGTACAAATGTTTTGCGTGTGTCGGATAATCTTCCGATGTTTTTTAACATATTTTTATTCAGGGACCTAATATCTATCAGAAGGAGTCATTTGAACATGCAATGTCCGACGTTTACCCAATAAAACAAAATGATAAGTGAGTTTATATGTTTTTTAATATATTTCAAAATATTTATTTTTAGTCAAAATGAAAGACATTATGATTATCAGCCAAGTTATTCGAACCAAAATACTCACCGATTTACAGATATCCCAAAAATTCCTAAATTCGAAATGGAAAGAAATCGAATTGATGATGTTCTTCAAGTGGATTCCCATTATGCTGACTATGCCCCAATCGATGCGCGACAAAACTCGACTCACTACCACCAGGTGGCGCACTCAGAGCGATCAGAAAGATCGTTACGCCATCAACCTGACAACAATTACCTTTATGGAGAGGACAATGTAGTCTAAAATATTTACCTTCAAGCTTTATTTGGTATATGCCAGAAACACTGCTTACCTCAATCCCATTTCACTGCATTATTTCTTCTAAATACGCTCTAGCCCACTGTAAATAAATTCAGAATGTATAGAATATTCGTACTATTTGTTGGGATAAAAGCAACCTCATTCTTTCCTGGTCAATTTCTTGGGACAGCGCCAAATATTTGTCGTCAAAAAAGTGCTGTTGAAGAACTAGGTGGGATAGATATATTTCCAGATTTATATCCAGATGATGTGAAATGTGGTGCAAATTATGACGATTCAGAAGATATGATTACAAGCCCTTACATACCAAATGTAAGATATTATTTGTAGATTATGGATGATAAACTGAAAAAATACGTTGAAAATTCTTATGAATGTATTTATGAAACTGCGTTTAGGCGGATTATTATCCGAATGATTGCTTCTGTGATTATATTATTGGCATGGATTGGATAGGAGATTATGCCACCATCAGTTTTGAGTTTATGAAACTTGATATAGCTGAAAGTGGCAAAGGTTATTGTGAAGACAGACTCGAAATACTTTCTGGTAAAGACCTTCGGACTAAACTGGTTGATGATATTTGTGGAAATACGTTACCACCGAAGATAACGCACAAGGTTGAATTTCCAGTTACATTGAGATTTATTTCTGATATTGATCATCGCCAGCATAAAGGATTCAAAGTTGATTACAAAATTCGATTCGAATCTGGTAAGTTTTTCCACTGTTCTGATTGGTCTATCATAAATCTTCAGCAGGAGATAAGAGCTTCCGAGTCGCAGAAGATATAAAGCCTGAAGAAGAGGAAGAAGCTTCAGTTAATTTAGGATTGCTCTTTGGCATTATGGCATTTTTAATTGCAATCTTAATTGTTGCACTATACATTTACAAAAGACAAAATGAAAAACTAAAAACTGAATTGAACGGACCGGAACCCCTCCAGATGTCAACACTAGTAATGTCAGCAGAAGAAAATATTTATGACGAAATAGGCCCACTTAATAATCAGTCAGATGGGCTCATTCGGACAGAATCACAGGTAAATTATAAAATAATATCCAAGAAAAATACTAAATAAGAAAAATAGGACTCGCTCGCAATGGAAAAGGAACGCGCACTACGTTTAATGAATGAATCACGATCTCTGCCCGATCTACCAAATGATTCTGAAGACGTTCCAGAAGATTTTGGTCAATTGCCACCGTCAAACCAAGACGGTCATTCGAACTAAATATTCATTCCGTTTTATTTTACACTGTGAAAAATTGACCATTCAATAGAACCTCAATGATTTATGTTCCATAAGTTTTTGGACCATAAGATTGTTCTAACTTATTTTCCTTTTGCTATTATTAACATGTTTTCAAATACTTTCTTGGCTACCTATCAGCCTTCTTCTAAATAATCTTCAATCAAACCAAGCCCTTGAAATCCACCAGTTCTTGCAAATTTTTGAACATATTGAACTTATTTTATTGTCTAGACATTTCAACTAACATTGATCTTTTCGTGTCATTTACTTTACGCAAACTCTTGAAAACTTTGTGCCAATTGGCAAAATATAATCATTCTCGATTTTCCTTCCCCAAACTTTATGGTTGATCTGTTCCGCGGATCTCTAGGTTATACCAGGGTTCGAAATCGTGGTAAATTCCAATCGAACCCTGGTATATACCCTTTTCGCTAATATTGTTTTAGCTTAAATCAACTTGTACATATTTACGATAGGATCAGTACTTTATTTTCCTCTGAATCCCCATTTTTTCTCAATTGGTTTTTATGACCCTTGAAAATTCTCGGTTGGGTAACCCGGAGTGTCTCATTTTCGCGTGGGGCGAATCCGAATTTGGTTTCTCTAATTTATATTTGCTTAAAGAAAATTGACACTTCAGAAATGCACTGCTCTAATGAGGTAATAAACCGAGAGAAAAAAGCTACTACCTCCTTTTGATTATGCAAAAATATGAAATGAAAATATAGTTAAGAGATATTGAGATTTTGGAACCGGAGAGTGCGTTTACGTCCGGGGTAAGGGCCAGAAATGGTGAAGAAGGAAAAAGTTGGAGACAAAAAAGAACAAGAACAGCAATCAGACAGAAATTGAAACCAGTCCAAGTTGGATCAATTGATATTTCACCAACAGGAATGCGATTTTACTACAGAAAAATAATGTGAAATCTCTTATACCAAGAACAGACACATTTAATAATACACAGTTTTTATTTACGTATATTTACTTAATGACTTTTCAATAATGAATTCAAAAAGATGCCAATTATAAGCTATAATTTATATAATTTATAGCCTATATTTTAAAAAGTATAACGGAAAGAAATATCATAACGTGGGGTTCATGATGGCCATGTCCAAGCGAGCGTGGGCGTGAGCACTCTTTTCTTACCATTTTTGTCGGATCATTTGGACAGAGTCAGGATGGGCCCCACTTTATTCTGCTCACAAAGAGGATTACAACTCCGAATATACTATATAGAGGGTGCCATTTCAGAGAATGATGACATTTTCTACGAATGCCTATAACAGCATTTTGTTCTAAAGGTAGTACAGGGTTTTTAGTAAAATATGACACCCACCTCATTTCGCATATTTGATATGCCAGTACATGTATATAGACTTTGTTAAATATAAATCGCGCCATAACTTAAAACTTTGATGAATAGAATGAGTCAGCGAAACTTATTTGTAAGCCAATTGTAGTACTCTTAAATCGAAAATAGCATAGCAATTATTCTCCAATTAATATTGTAGGCCAAAATGTGATATCAATAATTTTAAATTATCAGAGTCAGTTTTGAGTGATTTGCGTAAGTCGAAAATAATAGAACTTTTTCTAGATACTTTAAACACTGCATCAGATGAAATTCAGATACAAAAGACATGCATAAGAGTAATAGCGCTTCAAAGACAATGAGCTTGAGCTTTTGAGCGGCAAAGAAAACGAGATGTCAGGTAACTATATTTTTATAATCCTATCTAGATTTTGAGCCAAGTTTGTGATTTATAAGAAAATTCAGATCAGAAACACATTGATAAAGCGCGTGAAACATTTCGGGAGCTCCTTCATACAGAAGAAATATACGTTCATAAATTGAACGCAATAAAGACTATTCGTGAGCATATGCTTGAGTCTCATTATGTTCGCGAAAATAATGCAAGAAATATTATGGTAAAGGATATAACAGATGCCCTGAATCCACCTGGACTGGAATCAATAACCATCCTACATTCGTAAGTTCTTTCTCGACCCTTACGGTAAGGGCCTTACCTATATTTCGTTTAACAAATAATCAAGACTGACGGTATTACCTCAAATACGACAAAAGTTTGATTCGGGTGAGTTATTGGTTGGGTCAATTCTGAATGACCCGAAAATTACGCCTTTCTTCAAAGTATATAGCGAGTTTTTGTCAAGAAAAGACACTACCTGTGACCCTAAAATAAGTAAAATTCAAAAGGTTTTGGGTTACAGTACTCTAATTTAGTATGCTCTATCTTAAGATATTTTAATATATCTTAAGTTCGATTATGATATGTTGATAAGTATGTTTTCTAACCCAAGTAAAGGATACAATGTATAAAGAAATATATAAGTGGATAATACATGAAGTGTTACCAACCGTACTCAAAGAGATGCAAGTATTAAACCTGGATTCATTATTATTAGAACCTGTACAACGATTACCAAGGTATGTTTTTTCGTCTTAGAAGGCTGGCGCTTTTCTTGAAGCATTTTTCAGATATGAGCTACTTTTGAAAGAATATGTCAAAGTCCTGAGTAAATTATCAAGACCACATTCTGACCTAGAATATGCAAGAAGCGCGCTGAAGAATATTGCTGAAACAAATATTATCAATAATGTAAAGAAAAGTATGTTTGGATTTAATCTTATATTTTCTAATATCAAACCTTTTATAGAAAAGGCAGAAGATAATGACGTACTAGCAACCCTGGCCAAGTCAATATCTGGCATGGGGACATATGTAGATGGAAGGCGTAGTTTGATAAAACAAATTAAAAACCAAACGAGGCGATTAACGAGGATTAAAAAACCTGAAATTCGACATTGTGATATTCTGGTATTGAACGACTGTATCATGATAATATGCGATTCCCAGGGACGCGGCTCCAGATTTGGAAAAGAAAAAGGATTGGTTCATAATTATTTCTCACTTTGATGTTTGCATTCATGATTCTAAAGGCCCAGGACATATAGGTAGTCCACACGTATGCGATTGAATTGCATAAATCGGCCGATTTATTTCGATCCTAGAACATTTTAGGCATTTTTTCAATTTTGAACCACAAAATCAGAAGTGAAACATTTTCTAGAGTTCAAAGGATTGCAAATGGAACTGCTAGAATTACCAACTCAAAATGATAAATCGCCGCATATTAGAGCAGTTCGAGGTCTTCGGCTCAGTGGAATTGCAGAAACTGTTGATCTTATTGATATTGATGACTGTAAACCATCAGAATCAGGCCTTAGGTGCGTCAATCTTACAGTCTGTCAATATCGAAATATATATTTTTTAAACATCACTTTATTTTAGGTTAGTGCAAGACGATATTGAAGATGCTATAAAAGAGTACAATAAAAACCGAGAAACATTTAACAAACAGCAGACTGCTCTACGAGAGGAATCAAATATGGCTTTAGAACAATTGGGGGAGAGAGCGCCTAGATTCATGTGTTTTAATGATGTTTCAATGTGTGCAACCTGTTGGAAGACTTTTGGGTCATTTGGTTCGTCGAAAAATCATTGTTATGCTTGTGGTGCTATAGTTTGTAATAATTGCTCAAATCACTCACATCAATTAAAGTACAAGTAAGCTTCTCAAAACAGACAATTTCAAACGTTTTTCAAATAGAGTCTTATCTATTAGAATAACCTTCAAATTGGTATTTCAGAAATGATGATAAGAAAAAGTACCCAGTCTGCATTAAATGTAAAGGGATATTCTTAAAAGAAGGACCAAAATTCAATGCTATTGAGCATTTTGATGATCTCTGGAGACAATCAAGAAAACAAGGAATAATAAATGTTCGCAAAGTAAGTTTCATTATTCTTGTTCTGGCGCCTTATTCATTAATAATTTAATACAAACTAATGACTTTAGGCTGATCAAAGCGAATTTCACAAATGTTGGTGTGCTATTCTTCCGCTTAGTAAGCCAAATCAAGCTGAAATAGTTGAATATGGATTTCTTTTCTCGGCTCGTAAAGCATCGTGTGATACTTGCCCCGTATTTGAACGTCCATTGGTCGGCTTTCAAATGGTTCAGAGCAAACCTCAAAATCAACGCGAATGGCTGCTCAAACTTGGTAACGAGAAATTAAATATAATTTTGGAGGACCCATCATCACGTGACGAATGGGTCAGTGCCATTCGCGGTGCAATTAAAAGTTAGTCTAAAACAGAGTCCCCCGGACGGATTGAATAAGTTTCGTTTAGTCAGCGACGATTCGTACTTGCCGAACCAACCAGTGGAAACATATCCTCGCCCAGTGCCCCAAGCAGTGATATCATCGTACTTTCATCAACCCGCTAAAAATTCAACGCCGAATGATACTCGTTTTACTCCTAATTCTAAAGAAATCAATGAAATTCCCGAAAATTCTAATCAGGAAATGCTAACACGTGATTTTATCTAACCCCACAATCTGAGATATGATAAAAACAGCTTGATCAATGAGCTTACCAATCATGTCGTAGGTTGTCAAAGAATGACTTTGAGCGTGATTTGAGTGAACCCGCCTCATGACTCACCACATGAATCATAAAAATGAATCATAGTGATGACTCACAATTAATGACACATAGCTAAATTACCTCATAGTGCGTCATGGTAAGTGATCAATCAAAAATAGCTTCTAGAATTTTCGACGATCAAATATATATATCAACATTTTCACTTTTTGTCTGTTAACGTTCAAATAAAACGACAAGGTATCAAAATTGGTTATTTTTACATGCAAAAATTAGCATGCTATCAGAAATATCGTGATGAAAGCTGTAACAGTTTACATCGAAATTTCAAAATGGGAAATAGAAACAATGAAGACTCATTTGAAGAGGTTAGTTTAAACTAAAATCTTTATTTTCAACAAAAATCTCCTTTTTCTTTATTAAAAATGTTTATATTAGTTTGAAAAACGTTACAGTGGATTGATATCGGACCCCATAGAAGGCCATGTCGAAATGAAAAGTGACCAATTACATAACGTGAAAAAACCGATGAGATCAAAATCACTTCGTGCTACAACAACAACATCCCGTGACGACCGTCAAATGGATATTTCAGGCCCACTCGATTACTCACCTGATGGTCACGTTGGTCAATCTGATCGTGTGACAAAACAGATGGATTCATTGGATCTCTCGCAACACATTATTCATAGGCTGTCTGATCGACGCACCATTCATCACAATCACAATAACCAATCGCAACGATTTTCAAATAAAAGTCTCGATAAAACTTCATCCGGATCGATCGACAATTTCAATCACTTATTCAAAAAGTCAATTTCTGAAGGATTGTTTAGAATCAACTTCCGAATCATAAAAATTTATTAAAAGTAAAAGTTTCTATTGGGGGCTATTAACTATTTTGAACTTATAACAGAAAAGATTTCCGAAACTGGAAAGTCAACATTTCAACGAGGAATAAATCGAATATCTGCTCGATTCAAGATGCCGAATAGGTTGCAATCATTTGTCGGCACATCGAAATCTTCAAAATCCGTATCCAAAACGCCCTGATATATAATTTAGCCCAGCTTGATATTTACATTAGAGCCAAATTTATCACATCTATTACCTTAAGGAAGACAACCTTGCGGCAACGATGGAGGTAAAGATTTGGCTCTATGTAATACGTAATTAGTATTACATGTAATTCTCTACACCAATTCCGTCTATGCAATCACCACTTCACACTTTTTCATTCTTTACTATTTTGGTTGTGCCTTCAAGTTCAATTTAATACATTCCCAAGATACAAAAAACGAGTTTTTTTTTAAATGTGGTATCCAGAGAAAGTTTTTTTTCTGGAATCGGTTCAGAGGATTGTTAATAACGAAAGCAATTTGTGTTGGCTTTCCATGTGACCCGATATAAGTTGTTTGGACGGAAACGTCTTATATCACATTGTGTATATTAATGTCTGGAGTATGGCATGATAGATCTGAGCATTTTCAAGTAAAGACTCCTGGAAGATTTAGTTAGTCATGACTCATAACCGATGATTCAGACTTTGAATTCATTGTAAACGAAAAGAATATGTTCTAGTTATTTTGAATTTTAGTGAAGTTTGAAAGACACTTATTGTAAAAAAAAACATTTGAAAAAGACAAAAACATGTCTGAGTACATTTCGTATAAAAATTAAATAAGAAATAACAATTCTATAATTTTCAGAGATGAATCTGATAACGGATGAGGCCTTGACAGAAAAACAGCTTGATCGTCTGAAGTATCACAAATACTCATCATCTGGAAAATCAATTTTGGAATCGAAACTTCAACCATTTTGGAACAAAGTTGTAGAGAAAGTACCCTTATGGTCACGGTTCGATTTCACTTAATTTACTAAATAGTTAAACTTGATCATTAATCTTTGTCTTCTAGAAACTTTAATGTACCAAACTTAAGTGTAAACCGTGTTAAAGATAGCACCAAATTTGATTACATTGTTGGGCCTGAGCATAAATTTTGGAGCATTTATATGGTTACTATTCTATAATGGGCGACAAGCTCCACCTCATGTTTATTATTTCAATGCAGTCGCTTTATTCCTGTATCAGGTAGAGACAATCTGAAATTTTTAAGAATATTGGCAACATTTATTCAGACGTTAGATGCAATCGACGGAAAACAAGCTCGTCGGACAGACACTCAATCCCCGCTTGGTGAATTATTTGATCATGGTTGTGATTCTCTTTCAACAATTTTCGTTTCGCTATCAGTTATGATTACCGTGGACTCCATATCAACCGAACCATTCTATTTTGCTGGTTAGATTTAAAAAAAAGTCGAAACAAAAATTATTTTTTTTATAGTTTTCATTATACTATGTTCACATTGTTTTTATTGTGTTCATTGGGTCTCTTACGTGACTGGAACTTTGCATTTTGGTATTTTTGATGTGAGTAATTATACTATCAAGAGTACACTGTCTCTGTAAAAATATTGATTTTCTATTTATGATGTTAAGGTCACTGAAGTACAGTTTGCAGCGATGGGGGTATTCACTTCAACTGCCATGTTTGGGCAAGAAATTTGGAAATTAACACCCTTATTTGGATTTCCATTACGGTACGAGTAGATTATCAAATAATACTTCTTTTGAGATATTTTCTAGATATATTACCTACATTTCGCTCTTGATATCAATTCTAGTAACATGGCCAAAGCATGTTGAGCTAGCGACAACAAATGGTGCTGGTATGAACGGTGCAACCGTGGCAAATACATCTATTATATCTCCGTTTGGTCCTGTTGCCGCTATCTTGATCATTGGTATTCAAATGGCTTATCGAACAAGACTGTACTCAAGGTTAATATTATAACTTTCTAATTACATTGATATCCAATAGTATATTTAGCCATCCGATTGCCACAGTGTTACTCATAACAGTTTCAATGGCAAAAATAACAAATAAATTGATAATAGCCTCGATGACAAAATCAGAACTAAATATTTGGGATCCTTCCCTTTGTCCACTTTTGGTTATGTTTCTCAATCAGTATTGGGGTAGTATTCTGAATCAGTTATGGCTGCCTGAAAATAAGCTCATTTATATCTGGAACGGATTCATACTTTACTCAAATAATTTGAACGTTATTTTGCTGAAAGTTCAGCCTAAAACAGCGTCAAGACGACCCTTAAGAATTATATGAAAATGAATCCATAAAAAAGTTTGTTATGGGCGGTCATTAATCTTGCTCAGTATTTAATATCAACCTATAAGCAAATCGCGGGCTATTTAAATATTCGAGTGCTGCTCATTCCAAGTTCAAAAACCAAAAAAAACTAAACGATGTCGCTTATTAACCACTGACCTCCTTTCTATATCAATATAGACTTTACCTTCATCACATGTGTCATTGCCATTTGGTCACGTGATGTATCTTTCACGTGACATCCTCATTTACGTATTTCACTATATATACTTTGGCAATGAAAAATGAAAGATCAAACTATAAGTCTTCTTTTTGTTACAGTACAGTTACAGTACCTTTATTAGCCGTTTAAAAATAACCGGCTGATTAAAAGTTTTTGCCTTTCTATACGATTGATCTTGTGTTCAATGACGATTGTCCGTCAACGAGGTCTATCTGGTGAAGGTTACGGTTGGTAACCTGACTATTTAAACCAAATTCCTCCAACAAGAAAAATTCAAACTTAAAATGGAGAAGTAATAATGCAATAAGTCAACAAACCCTAGTTATTCATTAAGGTGTAGGGCTTGGCCAATGGTGGCCATATGCTTTGTTCTTCAAAAAAGGGTCACAGTCAATAATACCTTCAAACGAATAGGGTTCATTTCTTCTACATGACGAGAGGCTATCGGTAGATTTTGGTGAATCACGCCTCGATCATTTCAAGTCATTCTAACTGTAAAAGCATCATAAAGCCTTTGGACTTGAATACTGTATCGTCTTCAATAACCACGTATTAGATACTTTGTAATAAATAAAGTCACTTGTCTGTGTAATTTCGACTCTTTTATGCATTCAGAATGAGCAATATAAAATATGATGCAAAACCGTTTGTAAAAAATGCACCGCATTGGGATTGTCTAAATTGGACTTCAGATAAGGCAGGTTTAACATTTAAACAATACATTTTAAAGGGATGAAAACGACCTGTCTAAAGTTAAAGTCATTGTTGGGTTCACATCAAATGAAGGGCCGAACAGCGACGTCTTCAATAGAGATTCAAGATGAGCATAAATGTGAAAATATTTCGGGTACCATAGAAGATTTCTTCAGAATTAAAACTGTTTGGTACTGTGCTTATATGCGTTTGTCCGAGTTATATGAAACGACTAAATTAGAACCGATTCCCTGGGATGAAATTGGTCTCCATGATTCGGGAGGAGATGCATGTCTATGGATAGGATCAGAAGGAAGTCGGACAAGGCTCCATCAAGATACGTACGGGTGGAATTGTATTTTGCAAGTTCAAGGTCGAAAAATTTGGAAACTATTACCACCAGACGAACGAGTTTTCGCAACACGAGTACCTTTTGAGGAGAGTACAATTTGGGGAGTGTGCGAAAATATTTCGCGAGAATTTGATTCGGTTGTAGAGATTTGTCTCAAACCAGGCCAAATGCTAATTGTTCCACCAGGCTTGGTCTAACATATACAAAGTTGATTTACGTTATTAACCATTTAATTTTCATCAATTTTAATTTGAAACCATGAAAAGGCTGGTGGCATCAAGTAGAAAGTCTTGATCTTTCGATATCAGTTAATATTTGGAATCCGAATGAACCTCAGGATTCAGATCACCGAACAAAAGAAGCCATGACAAGAATTATGGCTTATATTTGCAAGCATTCTTCCATTCCTATTCCAACGTTGGATGACGATTTTGGTGAATTAGGATCGAATTGCTTATTTTGAACAATCGCCCTCGGATGATTTGAGTCAGATCCATAACTTGTTAAAGTGGGGTGCGCTTTCCCGATTGTCGTTGTCCCTATACTTCCTCATGCGGAATTCGGGCCAAATGACAATTAGGAAGACGCACCCCACTTTAATGTTTTTTAAATGTCTTTAAAACTTTTTAATTGTCTTAAATGACGTTTTTGACAATTTTCAAAAGATAGACTAGTGAATTTCATGCCTCAAAATTCAGGAAACATTATAGAAGAGAAATATCGCCTTTTTCATGCTTTAACTGCCCCATCTGTTATTAATGCTATGCTCACTGCTTACAAAAAAACGTAAACACATCTTGAATTCAAGTTTTGATCTATTTTAATTGTGTTATTATTTTTAACAGTCCCTTTGATTCGATTGAAATTGATTGAGTCGGATAAGTACCCCGTGTGTACCTTTATCTGACCAATGAGCCTTAATTCTACTCGCCCCCAGTTTCTGACATGAACTCGTTATAAACAACAGATTTTATGGCCGCCCGCAGGGTCAATTGGTGTCTGAAAACACCGATGGACACTCATGGTCAAGAGACTCGGATAGAGATCTTAGATAGTAAAGAGAAATTGAATTTAGATAAAAATGCAACGATTAGAATATGAGGTATTTGGGAGGGTTCAAGGTGTATTTTTTCGAAAATACACAAAGAAAGAAGCTGACAAGCTAAAGCTTACCGGATGGGTGATGAATACTGCGAAGGGCACCGTCGTTGGTGTTGCGGATGGCCAAGGATTAAAATATTAGATTAATTTGTTAGAACGGGAGAGATCCAAAACTTAGAGCAAAAAGCTTGTGAACGAGGATTTATTCGCGGACATTTCGAAGACATTTTGCGGACATTTCGAGGACATTTTCGAACCATACGATTTTTACAAACCGACACGTGAGTAAATCCGGCGAATCGAGATTTCACCACATCATATAAACCGCCAGATAGCGTCACTATTTTGCGAGCAAGAAGAAGAGGACCTCGAAACTGCTCGAGGGGATTTA
>SCLD01020405.1:0-18358 GCA_004367895.1 Oikopleura longicauda
GATGTTATCGAACTTTCATCCCCTTTCTGAAAATCGCCCCACAGATTTTATGTGTTATTTCAATTTTTGTCGATTACGTAATCACCGCCCACACAGTCGGACATGACATCATCGTTCAAATGGACATGAAAAATGAAAGTTCGCGGCTTGGTGATTCGAAAACCAAAGTCCGTTTAGCCCTACCGAGTACTGATCAAAAGTAATAGCCTCTTAGATATGCCTTGATTTTGGATTTTTGCGTAATGCTAACGATTTTCTGCTAATGGTTGTACCCTTAAATTCCATGATAACTTGAGCTCAAAAACGAACATTGATGTTTTGTAAACGTATTTGAAAACGTGCGAAGTCCCTCGTCTAAATAAATTTTGTTGTCAGACTTCAATCATAAATTTATCAATCGAAGCCTCACGTTTATCTGAATAGCAATCATTTCGATGAATATTTTTTTTGAAGTCTGATGATATTTGCAAATCTCATTTACAGCAATTCTCATAAAATAGTGGCTCACTTTTAGGTAGTAAACGTAATGTATTCTCATCTGGCTTATTTAGAACGTAGCTGTTAAAAAGCTTTCACGTCCATTCGCGAGTGACATTCACGCTAAGCGAACATATCGCGAATTGCGACTTCTGAAACATTTCCGCCACGAAAACGTCATTTCAATGTTAAATGTCTTTTCTTCAAATCAAACATTCGATACATTCTCAGAGCTTTATTTCGTCACACACTTGATGGGATCAGATTTAAACAATATCATACGAACACAACGACTGACAGATGATCATGTGCGCTTCCTTACATACCAGGTTAGTTTATCCTTAAACAGCCGAGTCATACGGTACGACTACTGACGCTGCATTCGACATTTTCGTCTAATCTAAGCCTTTTTATTAAGATACTTCGAGCTCTAAAGTATATTCATTCCGCTGGTATTATTCATCGTGATCTTAAACCTTCAAATATTGCTGTCAATGAAGGTAGTATTTGATATACAGGCGGGATTCTCACAGATTTTAAAGATTGCGAATTACGAATTCTTGATTTTGGATTAGCCCGTCAGGCAGAAGAACAAATGACAGGATATGTGGCCACAAGATGGTATCGTGCCCCAGAGATTATGCTTAATTGGATGCATTATACGACCACCGTCGACGTCTGGTCATGTGGCTGTATTATGGCAGAATTACTCACAGGGCGAACTTTATTTCCAGGTATTAATTCCTCCATATTTAAATTGATTATGTATTTGTATAAAATCACTAGGTGGCGACCATATTGATCAGCTAAACAAGATTATGTCAATTTGTGGAACACCATCAGAAGAAGCTTTGGCCAAAATTCAGTCAGATCATGCTCGTAATTATGTTCGAAAGTTAGAAGCAAGAGAACGACGCGATTTTAATCAAGTCTTCCGTGGTTGTCATGAACATGCGATTGATTTATTGGAAAGAATGCTCGAACTTGATGCTGATTTAAGAATAACTGCTGAAGAAGCACTACAACATCCATATTTTGAAGAATACCACGATCCAGATGATGAACCAACTGGTAGGGACTCATTTGTAATACCAGTTTTGTATGACCAATTTTAATTTTAGCTGAGCCATTTGTGGACCCATATGAAGGCCAAACATTATCTGTTGAAGAGCTCAGGCAACTTACTTGGCAAGAGTTGACTTCATTTATCCCTCCAGATCCAGAAGATGTTGGAAATTTTTAACTTGTCTTGCCTCCAATATTCTTTTAGAGTTCACAAACCAGTTTAAAACAGACCAATGTAGACACAATTAACTATGCACTTTCGGCTATTTATTAGCTTTTCATATTGCACATCAAATTGATCAACTTCTTTTTGCATCTGATAGACGTTCTTTTTTACGACTTATGGTTTTCGAATTCTCTTTTTTGACTTTAATTATTTGCTTTTTAGTCTCAGCAGTGAAGATTTAAGCCTTGCATGCGTTTAAGCTATAAGCAGGTTTACTCTTTATTACGCATGATGAGGTCTAACTATGTAAAGTGTTCTTCAGAACTTTTTTGCCTTTTTGTAAAATACCTATCTGATTTATTATATGATATTATACCTTTAAGGTATAACTTATGTTATATATAAAATGTGCTATTATAAATTATTATAGAGTGAGCATGCCCGTCAAAAGGGACGATGCAGATCTAGCGCTGACAATACTCGAGAAACTTGCTTTCGATTCCCCAAAGGGTAAGTTACGAATTACAATTGTAACAGGCTTATTTTGTTTTTTAGATTCTCCAGTTGGCCAAGCTGCCACTCGGATAGCCACTATATTCAACTCGCGCTTGTTCAATGCTTTGTTAGACATTCAGGTTAATATCATCTGTTGTTTAGTTCGTGAAATTCTTGTAGAACGTTTTTAATTAATGAAACTGTTTAGGATTACTATGAACTCCATCTTCATAAAACTAATATCGCAAATCGGCTCAATGATTTTGAAATCTTTGAAGTGACAGTATTGCGAAACAGTGCTGGCCTTGGATTTTCAATTACTGGTGGGATAGATTCCCCAGTTTCTCCCTCGGATATCCATATTTATATATCTAAAATCATTCCTGGTGGTGCCGCCAATTTAAGTAAGTTTTAAGACCTCAATTTATTGCGAGTCAAGAAATTAATTTAAGACGGCAAATTGTGTCAGGGTGACGCAATACTGAAGATAAATGGAATCGATTGTAAAGCGGTGACACACGGTTCTTGCGTTGACATCTTACGAAAAGCCGGTGAAAAAGTCAACCTTACCATTGGAAGAAAAACAAGAAAGTCAACATCATTATCGGAAAAAGAACAGTCACTTGAGATTCCACCACCAATGCCCGGTAAAATAGAGTTTCAAATAACAAAATCTCCATTATTTTATTAAGGTGTGAATCAAGTCAAAAATCGTGATGGTCAATCGAGCTCATGTAGTACTATTAATGATATCAGTGAAACATTTGATGTGCAACTTTTGAAAAATAAAACTGGCTTAGGATTTTCAATTGCCGGCGGTGTAGGAACGGAGAATTTGTATAATAAGGAGCTTAATTAGCTAAATTTTGATAAATCTCCTTGTCAGGAAATGAACATGTCGAAGGTGACGATGGAATCTTCGTAACAAAAATCATTCCAGGTGGAGCGGCATTTACAAATGGCAAACTCTTAGCCGGCGATAAACTATTGGCGGTCGATGGTCAACCCCTAGAGCGATTAACTCATGAACAGGTCCATTTAACTGTATATTCCGGTATCAATAATGTTTTAGGCTGTGATGAAACTGACACAAACAAGTACGATGGTGAATCTACGGATTTCCCGAAATAAATCACGACGCATCTCGACAGAATCGTCTGAGCGAACAGATCATTTGAGAACTGATGATTCCACAACCAGTGTCGATTCGGAAGTTTATGAATCGACAATCAAAGGTGATGCGTTCACATTCTTCAAAAACATTGTATAATTATATTTCAGAAAATATATTGAATTGTTCAAATATATCAGAAGGTGGTCTTCCTGAATCGTCCGTAGCCCAATCAGCAATCAATATAGGCTGCCAAATAATTGATGTTAACAGTGAAATTTCGCACAAAACTCGCAACGGTAACATTTATATAAACCAAAGCATTTTTTTAAAGTGTTTAATTTAAGTTTCGTTGACAAGAGGAAAAAATGGTTTTGGATTTAATATTGTTGGTGGTGAGGAAGGCGATGATCCAGGTATTATCCCTAAAATAAAGAAAATATTCGAATTATATTTTAAGGAATATTTATCTCCTTTATTTTGGCTGGTGGATCAGCCGATTTGTCAAACAATATCTATAAAGGAGATAGAATCCTGACTGTTAATGAAGTTTCAATCGAAGAGGCAACTCATGAAGCCGCCGCGGATCAACTTAAACGTGCTGGTGACACCGTACACTTGACTGTTCAGCAACAGGTAATTCGTCATCATTTTCGTAACTATACTGGAGATAATTATGGTTTTAGCCTGCTAATTTTTCAAAATTCGAGAAGAGAATTGAGGAGCTTCGCAATGATTTGATTAATTCGTCAATTGTGGGCCCATTACAAATAACTTCAAAACGAGAACTTTCAGTCCGCGCTCTTTTCGACTACACTGCCCATCGCGATAGCGGACTGCCTTCAAAAGGACTCTCATTTAGATTCGGTGATATACTACATGTTACTAATGCATCAGATTCAGAATGGTGGCAAGCCAGGTACTATTGGAAATATCGTATTGATTTTTCATAAATTTCTAGGCTCATAACAAACGACGAAACTGGATGCATTCCTTCTAAAGTTCGAGTAGAACGTAAAGAAAAACTAAGAATGAAACAAGTCAAGTTCAGTGCTCGTCCATCTGAAACTCAAGGGACTGCGACTGCTGATCAAAGGACAAGTCGTTTACGCCTTTCATCAAAATTTCCATTTATGAAGTCAAAAGATAATATTATGAAAGAGGAACTTTCGGAAAGTTCCGACTCTGATTTCGAGCTCGCCGATGATTGGGTGCTATCTTATGAACCTGTTCATCAGGTAATAAAAATTAACATTGAAATAATGTTCTAGCCTAAACCGGTTATTTTATTACGTCTATTCTAGATGGAAATTCAAGATCCTCGTCCTGTTGTCATATTTGGTCCATTGAAAGACAAGCTTTCAGATGAACTTATAAAAAATAACGAAACAAGATTCCAGCAAGCTATTCCCCACACAACTCGACCAATGAGAGAAAATGAAATCGAAGGACGAGATTATTATTTTGTTTCAAAGGACGAAATGTCAGGAATGCGATGATAAATTTTATTTTCTGTCAGGTGATAGTCGGCTAAAAGGAGATGGACTAATGGTTCCCCTATAGCGTTTTGTACGGTTAATATCGTCGCTTGAAAGCCCAAATTGAGGATCAGCAATTTATTGAAGCTGGTCAATTTAGTGATAATTTATATGGAACGAGTATAAAAGCTGTTAGAGACGTAGCCGGACGCAATAAACACTGTATATTGGATGTTTCTGGTGGTGCTCTTAGACGTCTGACTATGGCAAGTTTGCCACCGATAGGAAGGATAAATCAATAGTACTTATGGAATTTTGCATATTTCATGTTAAAACTTAAATCCCTTTGAAATGTGTCAGAAGTTTTATGATATGAATTGACTTGGTGGGCGACCTGTTAAAGCAGACTGATATCGCAAGGTCATTAATAGTTAATTGAGTGGTTAATCTAAACACCCTTTAGAGTCAAGGACGTCAAATCTTCAAAGTGAACCTTATGGCTTATATAAATTAACCAGACTTTTGTTTAATCATTCTTTGCTCTGAAATCCAGAGTCTGAATCAGAATCTGTGGGATCTCGATATTTGGGGCTAGAACGTTAGACGCATGGTAAAATGTGGTACAGTACCAAAACTTTTATTTTCTTAAACTTCAATGAATCATATGTATATAAGGATTTCATCCCCTAAAGCGATATATATAAAGCCTCGATGCATTGAATCCTTGATGAATATGAATAAACGACTGACCGAGTCAAACGCAGAATTAATTATAAATCAGTGCCAGAGACTAGAAGCTGAGTTCGCCGAACAGTTTACCGCCGTGATTCAATTAGAAGACGGACAAGAAGCCATATTGAAGCAAATACATGAAATAATTGACTGTAACTCTGGCTCATCCCATTGGCTGCCAACCGGTGAGAAGCTTTAAAAAAACTTCCTCGGTATATTTTAACCGGTAATAATCCGGAATTGTCTAATCGCTCTTAAATGTGCCCTGACTTATCTATTCCACTGTAGCCACATGACCAAACTGCACTATTTTAGGGAGGATGTACCGGACTCTTCAATCTTCTTTCTTTTTCTGAGACGAGAGAACCCATTCATATGAAGGGTTGTACCATTATATGAATAAGCCTCAACCGAGGTGGTAAAACTCTGAGCTAATCCCTTTACGTGACCTTGGAGTAAGGACTTCGTAGGCGTCTCGAATGTGTCTCCCGGTAAGTGAGAACCATCCCTCCTCTAACATCTCCTTTCTTCACTCCATCCCTTCCTACTTCTACCTGTACAAATACAATAATAAGAGATTTTTTACCTATAAAAGAAGTTCCATTCGATCATCGAACGCTCATTGAAAAGTTAGTTCAAGTTCAGGATGAAAAATGTACCTGTTTTTTTCCAGAGAATATGGTTCGATTATAAAAAAAATGATTTAGTAAATCGTATATTATTTAACCTCTAGAGGGCTCTATGAGCTGATTGTATAAAAAAACTAAATTGGTGTTTGATGCGAGCTCTGCGTAATTGTGACTGATGAGGATTTCGAATCACTTATCTAAGAGACATTCCCAGAATTCAAATTAACTTTCTGGTGCCTTGCTGACATCAGATATCGTAGTTTTTTGCAAACATAATTATGTTTATGATTTAAATATCAGTATAAACTTTCTAAATGACCATTGATTCATTATTAAGCAATTGTTTTGTTATAATTTGAAATTATTATCAACAACAAATCTTGAAAAGTTTAGGGGTTAGTTGCCTAAATTGCCCTTTTTCAAGGTCAACACGATTGAGCCCAGATTGATCTACAATATTGTCAATTGGTAATACAAGATTTAGGCACACAAACTTTAGAATAAGCTTCAATGTGGGCATCAGCATTTGTTTTAATTTGTAATGTTGCGGTTACCGTGAATGATTACAGCTGTATAGATAAACGTTTGGTAAAACTTCACAAGGGCAGTCGCTTCAGTAGACCAGTATAAAACACGAAGTTCTCCAAAATATGTTTTAGGAACGACGGAATTGTGTCTTAGGATTTTTACTGAGACAACAGTTAGTTTCCGATAGGTTTTGTTTTGGAAATAAACCGTAAAGGTTAAGTTTTAAGCTGAATAATGCAGATACTGTTCACCTGTTTGACCAGAGTTCGTGTTGTTCAGATTTGGCCTGAGGCCAATTCTAGACTTTTGTTCTTTCCGATCCTTAAAGTGATACTCAATGCTTGTTTTATTCAAAGTCGAGTTTTCTCCTGTTTTGTTGGTTTAATCACAAAATGAACTTGACTTTTTAATTGATAGGTTATCTCGCACTGGTAACTTCTTCCAATTAGATGAAACAACATTTTTTTTAACCGAACAGACTTGACCTGTTAATGAAACAATTTTGAAAGTTTCTTGAACTGGTTTTGAGATTTCAGGTACTGGTTTATTATTAATATGGGGGGAGTTCAATAAAAGGTTGAGCGCTGGTGGCTAGTATACGACACAATTAGCATCTCTTCACTAGTCTAGTGGCCGGAGAGGGGACTGGTAAGGAGAAGTGAATAGTGGAGGATGCCCCCTGCGGCCATTGATGCCTCTTCTCTCGTTTACTACGGGCGAGATTTTCCCTAATCGAGGGAAATCGGGTGTTGACTTCGCACTACTATCACAAAACCCTTTTCAACCCTTTTCAAACATATAAAAAACGAGAGATATATACAGAAGAATATCCAGAAATATACAGTAAACAGGTTTTTATTGATTAAACATACGGATTTTCTTTTAACCGGACTTGAAAACTTTTTAGTCTGATTAGAGAAACAAAATCCTATTCAGAGGGATAGAATACAAACAGTTTTTTACTTAAATAATCCAAATTCGTTGAAAAATGTTATATAAAATGACTTTTCTGCATTATTGAACTTAACAAAGGCGTACCTGTAGTAACAATAGACAAAAGCTTGTTCAAATCGGCAATATAGTGATCATAGAATTGCCCAATAGAGAACAAAATTGCATCGAAAAGATAAAATACTAGAAATATACAAAAAAAAAACTTAGATGATAGTTTCAAATGATCAAAATCAAAGTATTCTAGATAAAGTATTCAGTTCGATACAGTCATTCTATCAATAAATTTGTACCAAGAACTTCTTTAATAGCTTAAAATGCTTTGGAAATGTCAACATAATGACCCGAGAAAAAAATTCAAGGGTTGAAAAGTTTTCCAAAAATGATTAATTGTTTTGGTGTTAATTCGATGTTCGAGTGGAACATGCCCTGAGGCCCTGTTCGAATAATGCTCCTCAACTGATTCATCCCTTATTCTTCTTCCCTTTTGAATGCATTATTTTACTAAACCAAACTGATTTTTAAGAAATCGATATAAGAGATAATACCGAATACAAAAATGCGGCTGGTGGACAGTATATTCGGACTGCTTATATTTGGGACGAGTCATGTGGCTGGTTGGGCAATCTCTCCTCGTCCAATCGTTGTTGAAGAAAATACAAAAGCAAGCGATTTATTAGATGGAGGAATTATTATTTCTATTGCATCCGATAGCTCGGGAGTCACAGATTATCTATTATCCGGTACACCAGAAGATACAGCACCATTCGAACTTAAAACTAGCAATACATGTGGTGCCGCAATCAAATCTTGTGCTGATTTAAAACTAAGAGATTCATGGGAAGATGATAATGGAAATATTGTTAATATATTGGACAGAGAAACCAAGTCAATGTATACTATGACATGTAAGTTATATTTTACTTCCTAGAATCCTAATCATAAGCAGTCGGAAAAGGTTACATTCATCGGGTGTTCTAGAATAAAAATCATAATTGGTATGTTCAGTGAAAGCGGTCACAAAAGATAATCAAATTCAAGAAGAATCAACCGTTGTTGTAACTGTTCGTGACTCTAACGATAATCAACCTGTTTTTACTCCAGCATCAAAAGAAATCCGATGCAAGGAAAATAGTGTCCATGGAAGCAAATGCGGAAGTGTCACCGCCACTGATGCAGATAGTTCTCACAAAGGAAACAATCAAGTCGAATATTCTATACCTACAACAAATGAGATTTGGACTTCGAGAGACGGGAATGAAGAAAATAGAAATCTTGGAATGTTTCGTGTCGATGCAGAAACTGGTGAAATCACTTTGAACAATCCAGGAAATAATTGGGATGCTGAAAAATATGAAAAAGTCGAAATAACTGTACGGGCGCAGGACGCTCCAGGTCAAATGGCTCGAACTGGTCCAGTTGATGAACAGATTACGATTTTTATCGAAGATGAAAATGATAATCGTGCAACAGCAAATGAATATCCACGAAATGGCTTAAAAGTAGGAGAATTGTCAGCATTATTCACTCAAATGACTTTACCTGGCAAAGATTATACATTCGCCGGATCTGATGATGACGTAGAAGCTGATAATAACAGAGTTACATTTGAAGTTATTTCTCCAAACGACTCGCCATTTTCTATCACTTCTATCGGTAAGTAAAGTGATTTCTCAGAGGATTTGTTATAAATGAATCAAAAGACTTTATCAATCTCTTTCAGGAAACAGTAACAATGCCTATCTGGTCGTGAATAAGACTCTTGACTTTGAGACAACCCCCAAATATGAATTGACTATCAGGGCAGCCAATAGACAAGCTAAATCTAATGTTGACAGAATGAGCGAAACATTTACCGTTCAAGTTGATATTGAAGATGAAAATGAACCACCCATCTGGTCAAATAATAAAGTTGTTTTTAACGAAAATGTTAGAGCTGGTACGTTCAAAGTTCAATTAAAATTACCATGTTTTTACGGTTCTTTTTAATAGGTGCTGGTCCATCAAATGGAATCCATCCACATGCCGAAGATCCTGATTTCGGTGGAATCAGTGCTATTACTTATACAAAAGTAGCTGATCCAGAAAATTACTTTTCAATTGATAAAAAGACTGGACAAATCACATTTTCACCAAGAAACAGTGATGATGTTCTTGATCGAGAATGTGAACACTGTAACTGGAAAGAAGGTTATTACAATCTCACTCTTGAAGCTTGTGATGAAGAAAGGAAAGTTTATATATTTGTAAATATTCTTATCAAAACTTGTGTACACTACCCTTAAAACAAATTATGAACTATTCACAGTCTTTGTTCTAAATTCCACCAGAGAATCGATATTGTTGATGTTGATGATTCTGTTCCGATCGTTAATGCACCTAAAGATGGTTTCAATGTCTGTACCAAACCCAAAAATGGAATCGTTTGGAAAGAAGTAAGTTGATAATATTCATCATCGAAAAAACTATGATACATGAGCTATGAATTTTTGTTTTATCTAATTTCTTTAGCTTGAAATCTCCGATCGCGATGACTGTCGTGTTAACCATTGCCAAACCACAGCTCAAGTTGAAATCGAAGGTCAATACAGACGAACATTCGACTTGGTTAAGCAAAATAATATTATGTACGAACTCAGACTGAGAGACCCAAACGAAGAACTTGAAACAAAAACTTATGAAATTCAAGTTAGAGCAACTGCCGACGGACGATCCCAAACTTCGCTTATTAGACTGAGAGTTTGCAGGTTAGTTTCATAAGCGTGTCAGCAAACATAAGATTTATCACGTGTCAAAATCTAGGTCAAAATTTCATGCATCGAGTGCGTTTTTGCCAAGGGATATTTGCTAAACCTATCCAACCGAGTCAAAAAACATCTTTCAAGATTAGAATCTAAATCAGACACGGATTTTTTGAAGCCCGATCATGATTACGTCACACCAGTCATCCCTATGAGCCATCTTGATCCTTTTCAACCCCCTTTTAAACTCCCACAATAGTGTGATTTGAATTTCCGGAAACGCGTTTGATCTTTTTCCCCTTTGGATGAATATTAAATCAAAAAAGAGGCTTGAAAAGACGGTTTTGAATCAATAAATAGTCGATAGAATGCAAAAATACAGCTTTTTGGCATAGCTGTGCCTAATATGCCAATATAGTGGTCGACGTATAATGACAGTTAGATATATTTTTTATAAATAAAAGCTTATATTAGCTTAGACAAGTCTAATTTCAACTTTTGAAGTTTTTAAAAGGTTTAATATATTTTTAAATTGTCATGAAAACCCTTTCGAATTTACCGTATTTAATTCAAATTGGGACATTTTGGTGCCAAAAGGGGGATTCCAATGTTATTTCATGAAAAGGCTTAAGTTGAACTCCGGAGATATAAAATCGGTGAGACACGAATTAAATTCTTTTCAATTTCTGATTTTGGATCAGAAATCATTTTCATAGTCTCCCAGCTATTAAAACATCACGTGCTCAATTCATCGCTACTAAACCTGTAATTATATAAACTTTTTGCATTTAAATTTATAGTCTGTCGTTTGCAATTAGACGCAACGGAAGCGTTTTTCAAATTTAAAATTACTACAGGGCAAAGTTAACGGTCCAGTGATTCCAGCTTCCTTATGTTTCGAACTAAAACGACATAAGTCGAGGAAATCAAAACTTTTAATGGTGATTTAAATTTTTTAAAAGTTTCCGATTTCTTATATAAATTAAAATAGGATGACCATAACTAGATCTTAGCTGGCCAATTAGATTCGAACCGATCATATCAATATATAATCGGCTTGAAATTCTGAAGTAAGATCTTGCTGAGTTTAGCTACAATATAGGGTATTATCTTCGTCAAAATCCACGACGGGGGACTAGATGATTATATATTGTTTTTAATTGACAAGTCTTTTTGTTCTGTTATATAATACCCTCTTTAATTGACAAGACCCCTTGATAAAACATTTTCAACCGCTGATCATCAAGGCTTCAGGCTATCAAAACATGGGTTTTCCTAACCTCTAAGATTTTGATGTGTACCAGGCTGTCAAAATAATTCTCCCAAGCATGATCACAGATGGGTTGATTTGACATTTTAAATTTTCCGCTTGGACTAAAATGCACCAGTCCTGTGATCATGTTAACTCCAAAAAATCGATCTTAAATCCAGTTTTAATCAATAAACCGCAATTAAAAAATCATCAAGACCTCGTCCCGCGGTTGAGTTTTCATTTTAACATGATACTAATGCCCTTGATTTTACACTTCATTGTCAAAATATTAAAACTCCGGGTATAAAGATATGATACTTTTTTATATGACCGAAAATATCAAGTGACGCCATGTAACAAATTTCTCGTTCGATCCAAGTTCAAGTTATATTTCTAGTTGTAATGAGGACGATGAGTTTTTATACTGTCCTGATGCAGTGATTGCCGTCCCAGCCGGTCTACCCTGGTGGATCTGGCTTATTTTGGTCTTGTTCATTCTGTTGCTAGGTATATGCGTGATCTTTTGTTCTTTAGTTTGAATAATGCACTACTAGATACCGACTTGACACTACGTCATGCCAAGTGTTGGAATTTATTTGCTGTGAAATTAACCATATTTTTATTTTCTAGTTGCGCAGACGGAGCCGAAAAGCCATCTGAAGGTTGTCAGATGACCATTACAGCTGGACCCGGTCTTGCAATGTCTTCACTAATGGCAATAATTGCCGCCATTTTATTATTGATTTGTGAGTTTTATACAGTTGAATGCCAATTTAGGAGATTATCCGACTTTGACATTCTAATGTACTTTTGTTTAGTTTTTGCAAAAGTTTCGAACCTTTTGTTAACGACTTGGACACCCTTAATAAGCTTATTTCTTAACTAAGCTGTTAAGGGTATTCAAGCTACTAATCCACCAGTTGTTGAAACCCCTTAATCTCTACCACCTGGACACTTTCTTGTTCGAGGATGCCTACAAGATGTACGGACGTATAATCTTGTTCGCGCCTTCTGAATAAGCTTGTGTGTGAAGGGAGAATAAGGAAATCAATATACGATTTGTGTTTGATAAGAATTTCGTGCTGACCCTCTACCTTTCAGTGCTCATCGTCAGTTTGGTTATTTATAAACAACGAAAAGATCGTAACAGTCCCAAAGCTGGATTGCTTGATGATATTGATGATGAAACAGGAAATATTATGGTTTATTCAAATGAAGGTGGTGGAGAAGAAGATCAGGTAATTTTCTATATTATATAAATTTCTCTATATATAGTTATTTATGTATTATTAATTTATATTTTTAGACAAATTATAATACAGCGACTTTGATCAAGGCAAAGAATGAGGTACCAACTTCTCGAATCCAAAAACCGATCCGACCACATCCCGGATTCGGCAGCGGCATTGATCCAAAAGATATCGGTCAATATATTGATGATGTAAGTTTATATTTTCAGGTCAAACATGGATCATTTACTAGAAACAGCCACATAAATAAGGTTTTATACTTGTTCAAATCTAAGGGTAACGGGCCAGCGAGATTCCATTTCCATTTAAACATTCCTTTTTTCACGCTGACCATTGTCCCTTTTATGTCGTAAAATGTTCGTATCGCACTCAGAGCACACGTCCAGTACCCTATATGTATTTTCAGTCTGGTGTGAACACTGAAAAGGTAGAAAAAAGCTATTATACATTAGCACATTTCAATTTGGCACCTAATCGTTACACTTTCGCTCAAAGCTATCACTACTCTTTGCTATCACACCCACTTTGTTCTCGTCCACGCATGCCCGATTTGACTGATTGATTCTCAAATTTGGCTTGCGAATGGAAACAAAAAAAGTGATTATGATTTCTTCTAATTTAATTTTTAGGCAAAAAATCATGCTGATCAAGATGTTCATGCTGCACCATATGATTCACTTTTAACATTCGACTATGAAGGAAACAATTCGATAATTGACGATCTTTCTTCGACTGATTCCGAGCTTGATTTGGGAGATTTCGATCCAGATGTAAGTACACAATAGATAATCTTATTGATCTCTTGTATTCATATTAGTTTAAATCCTTCACAAATTCTAACACATATTTTAGAATAATATTGCCACATGGGGTCCAAAATTCCGTAAATTAGCTGACCTGTATGCTGGCAGGGAGAATGATGCTTACGATCACAGTTAACCAATTATAATGGTAGCCGGTTATGGTGCCGGACAACAACAAATGTGCCTTCTATAAATATGAATTGTGATCTACAGTCCCATTGTGTTCGGACTGCCTTAGTTAATCAGCTTGAAATTGCCATGCCGAGCTGCATTCTTGATTATTTTCCATCTCTGGAGATCTTTTTTGACCTCCGATGGCGGAAAATATTATTTTAGATTTATAAAAAACGTACTACCCACCTACTTTCTGACCTGTATCCGAGTTCAAACTATCTGGCCATTTAACACTGATTTTCGCCGCTAGATGTCGCTGGAGAGACAATCAATCCTAAATCCACAAAAATCGGCATTCCCGGACTCGAATCGAATTTTCTTGAATTTTAACGAATTCAGATTTCATTCTTCAAAATTCTTGCCTTTTCCAAATCTAAGTATTACCTTATTGGTGGTTTGCCCATCACCGCCTACACGTGGCCTATTTTGCCTCGAGTCAATCCTAAACCTTTTATTGTGGATTTCTATAATTGTAAATAAAAACAAAATGGTATTGTCGTTTAAAATCATGTTTTCAATCCGAATCAAGACCGTTTCAAAGTAACCAAACGTTTTAGGCTGTTTCTGTTTGTCCCAAAAATACGCCGGCCCTCGTTCAAAAATATGCCTGGTCAAAAAAGGCTAAAAGAAAATAATTAAATTCGTTATTTAGTTTACGCATATTTACAGGTGAAACAGTGAAAAATAACCCTTTCAGTTTTCGCCCAAGAAGTTTCTTGGAGAATTAGACAAAGTTGAGACATCGATTCCCGTCCCGTGATTTCAAAAACTTTTGTCTTCAATCCGATATGAGACTCCACAGGCAACATGTTTCAAAGAGAACAAAAAATCACTTTGATAGATTTAATTTCATTTTTTTGGTTATTTTTTGGGTAAACAGATTTCGTTGTTTTTTCTGGTTAGAGAAACCCAAGGTCGAGGCAAATAAACTGTTTATAGGGCGATAGAATTTTGTTGTACTATTTCAGAAAAAAACTTAACTAAACAATATCAGATTTTGAATATTTTTGGACATTTTTTAAAGAAAATACCTGGGGACATTCAAACTAGGAAACCACAGACTGCTTCTGCATCATGAGAAAGTAGACTGCAAACGGTTCATTGATACGTGATTAAGACCTTGGGTTGTATTGGAAATAAGCAATTAAAAGTTTAAAACGCTTTGGTATACTTTAAATGAACTTGAACTACGTACTTCTCTATTCCGAAATACCTTCAATCATGTTAACATTCTATTAATCATAAATAGTGAGTCATAAAATATGACTCATTCAATAACTGATAAACTCGTTTAACCCTATCAAAACGACGTCTGCTAGACTGTCCGTATTATACCGTCCACTGTCTCAAAATTTCTGTCCCAGTCTCAAGTTTACTGTCCTATGTTCACGCTTCAGACTTTTCCCCTTTAGACTTATTATTACTGCCAGGCTTGTTGATAATCACGTGACCTTTAAATCGGCCTATCACATGGTCAAAGTAAAGGTTCACACTAGTCAAATCTAATGTCTTTTTTATGATTTTAGAAAGAATAGAAATCGACTGATTCTGAAAATGACCGAGATGAAACCAATTATTCGAGAGCGAACTAGAAATATAAGCAGAGAACATACAGGTGATGCCACAAGTAAGTCTAACCGCTACATATATAACGACATTTTTGGTGTGAACACGATCCTTAAACTTGCGTCATCATCACAACTAACTTTATACGGACATGAGGGATGGTAGATCAGTTTGAAAAGCTTATACATAACACAATTCTAGCTGACCCACCACCCCAATAAATTTGAATAGCAGATTTTGACCTTTGAAGTTGTTTATTTGCCTTGTTTATGATGGAACTTCTTACAGTAGATCAAATTAATCCGAAATGGCAAAAAGAAATCATACTAGTCTTCAAATTGAATGTAATAAATGGTCTTAATATATATTTAGAGAAAAAACGTCGTAACCGAAACCGTAATAGACCAAACCGGAAGTGGTCGAATAATAAATGTGAGGCCATGTGTCACATATTGTTGTAACATTTTGTTTGTTTTCATGTTCCTCATGACGTTTGATGTTCTAGAACTGTTTATTCTAACTTTTTTAGAATTTTTCTTTTAGCAAAATCGAAACCATCTCCTGGAATAAAAGCACAAGTTCTGAAAGATAAAGAAGAAAGAGAAAGCATTGTACTTTGGCGTCAACCAGTTAATACTCTTTACAATGCAACTTTGGAAATTATTACTTTATCAATCAGTGGCATCAAGGCTGGGATTTAAATCATATTATTGAGGTTGAAGTGTACATGTATGGGAATTCGCTCACCCGCTGACAATATATTAGTCAATTAGTATTTTGTAAGTCTCATCCCTTTTTAAAGAAACTGAAAGAGAGAGCGACAGCGGTAATCCTGACAGCTCTGTTGGGTATTGCCTGTTATCTTGCTTATACGACCGATGGGCCGCATTCCGAATTTATAAGAAATTCTGAAGACACTGTATTATGGGGCCTTTATTGGGTTTGGGTAAGTTTTAATCTACATGTTTTGATTTCCAAAATGGAATATGATTTTTAGCTGGGTGTGTTGAGCAGTGTTGGTCTCGGAACTGGTCTTCATACATTTTTGTTATTTTTGGGCCCTTTCATCGCTCGTGTCACCATGGCCGCGCATGAATGTGGAACTACAGATTTCCCTGAGCCACCATATCCAAATGAAATCAATTGTCCTGAGGATAGCCCAAAAGGTAAATACAATAGTTTTCAAATGTCTCTAGACCACAAGTCACGATTTGAAATTAAGGTACATTGATCTCTATATTTGCTATCATGTCAAAAGTTCGATTCCCAGCAATGTGCTGGGGTGCTGGAACAGCACTTGGTGAATTACCACCATACTTCATGGCTCGTGCTGCTCGTTTGACAGGTTCGAATTCCGGCAATCCGATTTAAACCGATTTCTCAATCTGCTATTTCAGGTGTTCAAGATGAAGACGATGAAGATCTTCAAGAATTTCAAGAACTCTTGGAATCTCAAGAAAAAGGAGAATCGACTTCAAACTTGGATTTGATGACTCGTGGTAAATTGTTTATGCACGATTTGGTTCAACGTGTAGGATTCTTTGGTATCCTAGCTGCAGCCTCAATTCCAAATCCGTTATTTGATCTTGCTGGTATAACCTGTGGCCACTTTTTGGTTCCATTTTGGACATTTTTTGGAGCTACGTTAATTGGAAAAGCCGTTATTAAAATGCACATTCAAAAAGTTTTCATTATTTTCCTATTTTCAAAGCACCATGTTGCTTGGTTGCTGGAAATTATCAAAGTAAGTACCAATTTTATCTAAGGGCTAGTACTGTGAACAGTACTAAAGTCTTTAGTCTAAAGTACGCTACTGTTATTTACAATCGCTTTCATGTGAATTTTAGTCTATCCCTGTGATTGGTCCATTGGTTATTGAACCAATCGAAAAGTTCTTCAATAAACAACAAACGAAGCTTCAAAGTGGAAAATCTGACGGCGATAATGGAAACATTGTCGGAAACATTTTCGAAATTTTTATTTTCGTCATGGTTGGTTATTTCATTATCACTATCCTTAATAGCCTTGCCCAATCACGTGTTGCCAGAATTCAAAAGACCAAACGCGAAGAAAAATTGAAGAAATAATCCATCAGTTACTATAATTTAAAACTGTAATACTGTAAACATACACAACTGTACACAAATCAAAATCGACTGATTTTTGAAAACCGATGATAAGAGACAGTTCTAAATTCCTCCAATTTACCACCGAAGTAACTTCTTCCTAGATTATTGAAATGCTGTAACTGATACTATTGTGGTGTTAATAATAACGAATTCAAATTCTTTTTGTGTTTTGTTTCATTAGCAATATATGCATTTTACTAAAGCATCAAACCGGTAGTGAAACGAGTTAGTAAAATATTGAAGAATCGATAATTTTGAAATTAGAATCCCCGCTGTAGCTCGATCGCGCTCTCGGAGAACCTTTCCGAAATGAGTGTACTTTTCTCGTATACATTTCTTGAGTAAATTATAATTCATTTCAGTTGGATTTGAAACAGAGTGGTTATACAAAATAATCATCAATTAATAATCATCCGACAAAAATAGTAAGAATAGAGCGCTCACGTCCACGCTCGCTGGAACAGAGCCACCATAAACCCCACTTTATATTTATATTCGATTCCATATTAGTGTACGCTATCGATGTTTCAAATAAATGTATTTTCTGTGAGTTTTATTAAAAATATTGTTCTGAATGCGCGTGATTGGGTAATCTGTCACATTTTAAGCAGTGATAAATACAGTTGAAGGAAAGGCAAAACCATCATTTCGTTTAAACCGATTTAGATAGAAATTATTAAAAACAAATCGTAATTAAGCTTCATTTTCGCTGACGAGTGTTCTTGTTCCATCGGCATTCAATTTCCAAGTTCTATAAATGGTTTCGGTTTGAGGTTGTTCAGTTACAATTTGAACAGAATCACAATTTTGA
>SCLD01020512.1:0-18352 GCA_004367895.1 Oikopleura longicauda
TTCATTGAATGAGTTACATGACGTTATGGCCATGTACAACTGGATTCCAGATGATATCAGGTAAATAATGGTTCAGGACGTCCTATGCCAACAAAAGTGTGATTCAGTAAAACGGAACTTGACCAACTTATGCGCGATACGTATGCCACTTTGGATGTCAACAAAGACGGCGTTATCTCACCAAAGGTAATTATCCTTGACCGGCCCTGTTGACCGTGAACTTCAGGAGTTATTGTTTGGGATCATGAAGAAGATTCACATTGAACGCAAATTCTACAACAACTAATAATTGGACAAAGGCCCTTTTCAAGCATGCTGACGTGATGACCCGTAAAAAACACACTCGTGTTATTATGCAAGTTCCATTTTGTTCACAGTCCACACATTTTTTGCATCTTCCGAATACAGAAAAAACGTTGACTTTGGGAAATGACATTGACAAGTTTGCCCCGACGGCAAGCTACCGTTACTATTAGTATGACGCTACTATATAACAAAAGTTTGTCTAAGTGCAGTTGGCAACAATTGATTACTTTAACGCAAAAAACGCATTCTGATTTGATCATTGGAAACTGAAAAGTCACATAAGAATGGCCTTGATGATCAAAGTCGGGTCATATAACGTTCAATGGTGAGTGCGTAATTGCAGACTTATTGTCATCAGTCTAGTTGTGTGCCCCGAGGGGTTAAATACTGAGCAACGTAAATAATAAGGAGGTCCAAAATTTGCAGTTGATTTTTCATAGATTTAAACGCAATAGAGACCGGAATGAAGTGCCTGTTGCTCCTAGTGCCATGGATAGTGGCCAACGAGCATATTGGCGACCGTAAGTAAATCAGACATTTGACATAAGCGTGACACATTCAACGCTGATCGGGGTAATTCTTTTTGGCCGTTTGTTGTCGCCTAAGGCCGATTTGGCGCAATATCAGAGGAGAAGAGAGGATATATTCACGCAGGCGCATGAAAACAGAGAGACATTCTGACTTAGAACATATTCTAATATGGTGAAAAGAGTAAAACGAAGCCGACTTGTTACTGTAAAGGGAACAGTACAGGACACGAGTAAGTCAGTGTGCTCATAGGTCCCGAGTAGTGGATTTTGATGTTTTCATTAACGCAGTGAAACCAAAATAATAAGCTTTAAGTTGAACTCCTATTCAAAGTTTTTTACCAGTCATAAATCGGAAATGCCAATTAATAAAAAGTTCAAATCCTACACTAATCCCCACATATCCACTTATCCAACTAGAACTTAGTATTCCTATCAGGGCACAATAAACACAAGTTGTTTGAATTGGGAAAGAAACGGTAATCCATTATAATTTTTGTCACATGAAACAGATAGAAGTAAGTTAACCTGTGATAAGACTGGCATTGAGGCAACTCATCCAGATTAGGAGTATGAGCTATTCAAATCTTGCATAAGATTCACCATTCCATTTTATAGACAATTGTTACGATGATCCTGTCGTCATCGAGGATGCCGCCTCTCCAGCCAATGCAACACTGATTTTCTTCTGCACCAATAAGTGTAGCGAAGTGGAAGAAAGCCTGGGACACCGCCCAAAAGCTTATATTGCTTTTGACGAGGCGGAAAATTGTAATGTATGGTGTATTTGTGTTGACAAGAAGCAGATGACAAAAGAATGGGTGATAATATTGAGGTAAACAACTTTTTCACTTTTTCGGCGACAGATTATCCACAGTGCGCGAATTCATCAATCCTTTTTCAGCGGCTTTGGCAGTCTCTTGGTCCTGGTCAAAATTATCCTATACACCGTTTACAAAATTAAAAAGATCAGAGCGCGTAAGGCTGAGAAGAAACGCCGCGAGACAGTGTTAAGTCAGCGCTCACGCGGCATGACCAACCAGGGCCTGACGAATAAGGTATTTGACATTGAGGAGGAGTACATGACGCCGAACTATGTTCGTAAAACGTTGCGTGAAACTGGGTGTGTGTATTCATTATTTATATATGTTTGTGCTATTTGGCGGAACTCAAAATTATTGAGTGAGTTCCATCACATATCGCTCATTTTGCCATTGGTGTGTAGTTTGATATGAATACGTGACAGTATTTACACGGAGAGCTCCGACGCCGAGTCAACCTACTCGTTGGATAGCTCCGATTTGGAAGAGGCGAACCGCAAAAACGCCGTTCTGGCTGAGATCTACGATGCATATCGCCGCGGGCGTGGTTTGACCATGTAGTCGTGTACTAAAACACTTTTGTTGTCTGTAAATACTACTTCTTAATTATTACTTTGACACAATTAGGTTGAGGGATGCCAAAAGGCACCACTTTTGGCGCCGACCTGTCTACCGCCGATTGATGAGACCATTAGCGAGACTGGCAGTGATAATGTCTTTGATTAAATAAATTATTACATTCTGACACACTTTTCGCCCTCGTTTGTCACTGGTACTGTTGTGACAGGTCACTGACCCGTCAAAGTATAAGTAAGTTATTTTTATTAATTTTTCAACCACTCTCTCCATTACTAATATAATCAATATAAGAAGAAGATTAGATTTGATAATCAATATAAGAAGAAGATTAGATTTGACCCAAAATCCGAATTACTGCATGCATGTAGTTGACTGATCCGATCAAACGCGAACAATCAATGTTTGGCAACATTGAAAATGGTTTTGACAGACGCAAAGGGAACATATGGCCGCATCTAAAGTGTGACTACTACTTCATGAGAACTGTACAAGTCTCTGCCAGGACCCCAGGTTTATTGAAGGTCCATTGTTAAGTTTTTTCTCCTAATTCAGAATAAACTTTCAGATTTTTTTTATCTTTCAGGACAAAAAAGTTATGGCCCATAACTTATGGGCGTTTTAAGATTTTTAAGTTTTTACGCTATAAAAACCGATAATGTAACGGACCAAGAAACTGTTTTGTTTAATTATTTTTCGACCAATTACTAGGATTGTTATTTCGTCGGCCAATTACTACAACTCCTGTTTAGGATACCGCTGATGCCACATCATTCAGTTGGTAGTTGAAAAAAGTAAATGCTAGTTAAAATGTATAAAAAGTTTATTTTCACAAGATTAACACGTATTATGTCCAGCAACTACAGTATTGTCACAACAGCTATGGCTGTCAGTGTTGAAGAAGCCTCGATTCGGATACTGCCCACAACATTGTCTAACTCCTCCACGGCCTGGTGATTGAGCGACGCAGTGAGTGGCGTGATCAAAGCCATTTTCAGACACGTAAGCATCATTGAGCTCGACACTGCCGGACACGTAGAGCTTTGATAACTCCTTTGCAAGGCGAAGGTCACACTCACAGATCATTCGTTTACATCCCTCAAGATGGGATGGTGAACAATAATATTCCAATTGGTTGGAACGTTCCACGTCGAACGTGAGCCAAGGACTACTGGCGAGGCTGAATTGGTAATAATAGTCCCAGTTTCCTTCGGGAATATAACGGGGACAGTCCTGATCAATTTCGGCACAGGCCCGACAACTGTGCCAGTCTTTTGCCAGTCGATCATAAGCATCAATTGGTGCGCCGTGAGCTTAAACATCAGTTTATGCAAGCTGCTTGTAAATAAAACTACTGACCAGGGATATCTGGTTGATATTGACCCCAACATCCGTACTGGAACATTTTCAGAATGTCATGTTGCATGCTTTTCATTTCTTGTTGAAAAAGCGAAAACCATTCATTTGCCGATGTCGCAGTCCCCAACGCCATCGCCTTCATGTCGGCCGCCATATATATCGCTTCGCTTGCAATTTCTTTAACATCGTAACCAAAATGATCCCCGGCAAAAAATCCTCTCTCATCATCGGCAGCAAGCTCGGCGAGTTGCTCCTCGAATAGATCTGCTGTTGACCGAGTACTGCGGTGAGAGACCTAAATTAAAACAGTGATAATGGAGGGATTTATAGTAGTTGTTTAACCTTTGCGGCGGCAGTGGCTGAAAGAACAAAAACTGAAAGTTTCATAGTATTTAGTTGTCAATGTTTAGTTTGATAAAAAAGGCAATTCATCGAGCTTTTATCGAGATGGCGATGGAGAATGATGGCGCTGTTTACCTGTCGTAATTTTGGAGGACGGTGCATGAATTGTGACTCTGTGGATCACACAAACTGTACATGGACGCAAAATGTCCGAAACACATTGACGAAACATAGACGAAATCTCTCACTACTTTTGTTTGGGTCCAATTGAGTTTTCGTTTGGTGACGTTTCTTATAACAACGTCAGGCATTTGACGCTGATTTTGAAAGGTTTATTTTTTCGATATAAAGAAAACTGCGACTGGCATGTCCTTAGATCAGTAATCAGCTATTTACAAACATGACGATTGAAGCTGAACAACGTCATTTGGCCTATGTAACATAGGTACATAAATTGTAACATACAATGTGCAAAATTTTCTTTACAGCCTATGTTGTAAAGTATGCAATTTTGCACATTTTGACATCAAGAATTGTAGGGCGAGACCAGACTAGTATGCCTTAATATTTATTAGAAATTTACAGTTGTTTACACATCTTAAGTTCGTTGTATTGAGCAGAAGTAAAAAGTAAAAAAGAAGTAACGTTTTGGCCGCATTTTCGACATTATTAGATGCTGTTGTTGTTTTTTCACATCGCCATACGACACTTACTTTTCCACCGGATTAGTTGGATCTGAAGATGAACTTAAGATCCGCACCGAGCAGGGTGTCGGTGAGCTGGTTTGCCGAATGAGCAAAGTAGAATTCAGAGCCATGATAGTTGCCAAAGTCGCACGAGTGATGCGAAGTTGTATCATGGTCAAAGTAAAAGAAACCACAGTCTCCCGCACAGTCAATTTGCGGCTTTTCGCGGTATAAAACCGTTTCAATTTTGATATTGTCGGTTTCATTTCTCGAGAGTATGTAAGCATATGATGAAAATAAGGGACGGTTTTCCCAAAAAGTGCCGACAAAAAGCGCCCCTTATTTTGGCGTTTAACTGTATGTACTTAAATTGTATTTACCTTTTTAACGTGAAACAATCAAATTGCAAATGTCGATTGAACGAGTCAAGGTAGCTTGACGTGTTCTTTAACGTGAATTCACGAAAAATACTGTAAAAAGAAGTCAGCATCAAAACGTGAGAAAGTAAAAACACTTATTTACCTACTCGTATATAAACAGGATCGAAAAGGATCGGGATAGAAAATTACACCCTTTGGCGCTTAGACAAAAAATAAGCAGTGTTGAGCATTTCTTGCAACAAATGTTATGCAAAAAACTTGAGTTTTGATCAAGTTTTAATCGTAGATTTTTTGTTCAAAATGTGGCTACATATTGTCGGCTATTTACCTCACCAAATTTAGCAATTTGCAAATAAGGCAAACAACGCCTTTTTATTCACAGTTGCGATTGAGTTTTTGAGAAATTTCAGCACCCCGAATCGGGGTCATCACTGATTATAAGTGTTAAATAAATGGCTTTTCATCAATCAGCTATCCATCCTAGTAGCGAAATCAGCTGAAGTGTCAGAGTCGTCAAAATTTACCCACATAAACCATCCATCTCAGCCGAACTAGTTTTTGACAAATCACTGCCGAGTTACTAGTTTTCTGCTCTCATTCCGTTCATCATAGCTTCTCGCCTTGATTTCTCGCTGTAGTTTAGTCAATTCACCATGAAACATGTCAAGTTCATCATGAACTGTTCATGTGTACCATTCACTCGTGTATAACTTTGACCTGTTGCTGACAGTACCCCAGTGTTACAAAGTGTCAATGGGGATATGGCCGCCATCGACTGATAGAAAATCGAATAACCACCTCCTTGTTCCATTATGAGAAAAACTGGGGCTGATTTATGAGTGCAGCTGCCGGACTCGAGTTGAATGTCAGATAAAATGCAGATCACGGTGGAAGTGAAGCGGCATTTGTTCTGACCCCTATTCAGAAATTAAAGTGCCACACACACCCGACAGAAGAACAAATCCCACTGCTTAGCATCGAGCAAGTGTATTCAATTTTCGAGGAGACACGCTCGGGGCTTTCTTCCATCAAAGGTTCAAACTTTTCAGTTGTTGCTAAGCGAATATATACACATGATGGTCGACGAACCAGTGACAGGTGCTCAGACTATGGTGGTCAGATTATATAGAAATTTGTTTTGTTCTTCAGCTAGTTTTATAGTAGTAAACTTATCAAAAAAGAAAAGAAAACGAGCAAGTTCAATAGGGTTAACGTCAGTACGTCAGCATTGCAGACTCGACGAATGCTAATTCATGTGGACTTTATCTATGTTGGCATTTTTAGTGAAGCAAAACGCTAATTAGTGTGTGTGTGAAGACAAGAAAGAGAAAATAACATTCTGTTTTTTTTTCAGAGAAATCACAACTATTGCCACAAGCAGTAGTAGTACCAATGGACAATGACATAAATAAGAATAGGTAAATTTAAGTTGGTAAATCAAATAATTTTGATTTTTAATACTAAGAGAATCGCCATTCTACAACGAAAGTATCTTATCGGACTCTGGTTACGGTTTCACGTCTTTTTAATACTACTAGATAATTGATTATTATAATCGGCTCTTTTTTTATCTTGCTGCCCAGTGTGATGGGCAGAAGACAAAAAAGGGTCACTCATATCAAAATGCCCTGTAACCAGTTTACTAGAGTACATGAGCCCGTGAGTTGGGAAGAGAATAATGAATATGGTGAGTTTGAACATAACTAAGCTCAAATCTCCCGTGGGGATGAAATGACGGAGAACAGGGAAAATGCGATTCTGGGCAGTTGCGTGTATATTCCCCCATTTTTATCATCCCCCCAATATACACATCACGACTTGAACATTGAGAACATGGTTTTAGTCAACGATTTAATCGTCCAGCACCATCAACACCACCACAAGTCACGCAGTACGAGCAATAATAGTTATCATGTGTTTGTCGAGCGACGCAAGGCATTTGTGAGATCACGTAAGTTTTCCTGGTATTTGTGGTTAGTTCAGTGGTTAATCAAGCCAAATGCCACCTAGTCGACTAGAGGAGATTAATCAGGTGAAAAGACACGGATGAATTTGAGGCTTCTAATACCATCATACTCGTAAATTTATTTGGTAGTGCCCGTGAGACTGTCTCTCTCGTCCTATCTCTCGATATGCATTGGGCAGTTTCGTGCTCCAATATCGCGAGTACAGAATAAAGTTTTGCTGGTCAGTTTTGCAATAAGATAAGGAAGGAAACACGAAGCGCAAGAGCGTCATACCAGGATAGTGTAAAATAATTTATTAATATAATTATCTCATAAGTAAGCGCTAATCCTTACCAGAACTCAGTTTAGCGGCTATCTGCCAGATGCACTCTTTTTACACTCTGTTTTATTTTCTCTGTCAGAGGACACGCAATAGGTTTGATCAGAGTCAGGGCATTCTCAGAGACAAAATTGGCTGGGACACACACACACCACTCATGGCAAGCGACCGTGGTTAAGGTCAACACTGCCGAACCTGACATAGTTGACAGGGGTGTTACAAATTAGTATTTTGTGCCCCGGCATCATTGTTTTTCCTGCGCAATGATGATGAAACAAAGCTGACAGTCTAACACAGCCAAGAGATAATAGTGAACTCGACCAGTCTGTGTGTGTGTTTTGTCATGTTTATGGTGTTTTGCTCAACAAAAAACAGCGAACCGTGTACGTCTAATTAAAACAACAAAATCATGTCACAACCGCCCCGACGACCCAGCATAGCTGCAGCATCCACAGGGCCACACACTGAATGAGCTGACATCAGTTCTCTCAAATGTTAGTAGAGAAAATGCCGAAGTCGAAAAACTTTAATTGAGTAGAGTCGAAATGCCAATTTACTTTTTTGATACTGCAAAAACCATCGAGCCGCGTATAGATTTGTTCGGCACACGCGCACTGTGTCTGTTCATGTCTGGCTGTATGGTTTATCTATACTGACTACATAGGAACATATACACACACACGCATTCCACACTACCGAGCCTGAGTCTGTATTAGGCCTAATAAGCCGAACAGAAAGACAAAAAAGTGTTCCGATGTGTCGATTATTAAATTAATTTTCATGTGTGTGGCCGCATGCTTGCTCTCGTCAATTTTCAATTAATTTTCAACCACCACCCTCAAGAAAAAAACACGAAAATCCATCTTGTCTCTGCTACACACATTTTTTTGTTGTCAAATTCAGAAACGGCTCGACTTGCGAAATTGCTATGAGTATAGATTATGGGCCTCTTCACGAGTTGGCTCCATGATTTTTTTTACACTGATCAGAGAGACGAGGTCAAAGCGGCCGAGGATCAACGGTACTTTAAACACACACATATCATGTATGCGCATTCGATAACATGAATACAAAAAGGAGATTCATGCAAGAGTGTCAAAATGCGGACATGTTTGATAATGAACCACGGGGCCGGAGTGAAGTGGTCACCACAACTGCAGCTACCACCACGAATGGTGTGGTGATTAAACAGAAACGGACGAAAGTGGCATTTGGTGGGTTATCATCAAATATATTCAGTTATTAATTGTCAATAATAATTAATCATTCTAAACATATTGCGAAGAGCCCCCGTAGCAGCACGCTCGTGTGTATGTGCATGTGTCAGTGCCCCTTAATTTGCATCCAGCCAAATGCAATGCACTATATACGAGAGGCCGAAACAATATGCTTAGAATAAGACGGGAATGTTGGAGTGATGAAGTCAAAATTGAGAAAGTTTTTTGTAGAAAGCGATGTCAACAAACGCGTACAGTGGGCTGAAAACGGAAAAGTATGACGATGATGATGGCGTTGTCACCAATGTAACACTGTTTTATGATATAGTGGCACTCATCGGCAAGTTTGTTGCGCTCGAACAACAGGACCAACTTTGGCCGGAAGCGGATAGCGTCGTCGGCCGACATTGGACTGATTAGTGGGCCAGGCGATGTGTTCAAGTATTTGGTACGTTTAATTTCATTGCTTCGAACAGCGTACTTATGATCGACTTTTTTTCAAGCGGGGCGAGGGCCCGGGTGGACGAATGGCAAGTGGTTCGATGTCGGTGCCGACGAACAAATTCTCATTGCGTTACTATGGCAGTCACAAAGCGCTGGAGAAAGAGCGCGAGCGGCAGGAGAAGCACGGCGTTTTCATCATTCACCCGTATTCAAACTTTCGGTAAATTTTCATTGTTGATTTTAGCGCCAAGTAAGAGTGACGCCACTCTCTTTCTCACACATAAGATCTGACCTGAGTGATTATTGTCGCGATGTCAAAATGTCATCGAGGTTATGTTGCAGGGGCGAGAGTCAGAGTCAGAATTTTTTTCACGCCGACACGGGGGAGTAAAATAAAGGGGGTGAATGTCCGGGTCATCGGTACACTATACATGTATAAACCGCTCTCTCACTCTATGTTTTCAGTCACATCATGCCCGTGCAGCATACACACACACATTTTCCCCAGGGGCGACTTTCTGTTCCCGCGCTCTCTCTCCACCGCGGGTCGTCTTGTTATAACAGAATCAAACTCAGTCACTCAAGTCTACCACACACTATTTAATGTCGAGAAATTAGGCACCACCATCATCGGAGTCGTTAGGTCCTCGTCTCGATCGAGCCAAGACCGAACACTGAGTGAATTAACATTGAAACTCTGCGGTTAATGGCTAGAAATCACTCTTCGCCTGAGAGTGAACAGACAATGGCGCCGCGGATGGCCAATCGTGGTAATGATCAACCCCATGATCATCCTATCGATGTTGATCACTGTAACAAGGTCGATCGGGAGAAGCAATCCGTATTTGTAAGAGAAGAAGTGTGAATAATTAGTTTGGAAATCTAAAATGCAGCATCATGTCTTGAAAGTAAGGGCCCCAAATGCGTACAGTGTACTCAGACTCTCGTTTTATATGGCTCAGACCTGATTTAGCCTAATCTTTGCGCACTTGTAGCTCAATCTGCGTGTAGAAACAGAGAGACAGAGAACATGACCATTCACTACTGGAATCAGGAACCAATTTGTTGTCAATTTTGAGCTTCAACGTTAGTCGCCATTATTTTAATCAATAATACACGTTTTAAAAGCCGACCCGACCAAGTCGGGTTTAAGTTCACCGGTCACCACTCAAGAGTAGATTTTGGCCGAACCGGCAAATCGAGTCGCAAATTAAATTAACTTTTTTTCGTTTGTCTTTGGCCCTCTCACTCTCACTACAGATCAGCGCTTTGCATTTTGCTGCATTATTGATTTCGTTAGTATTTTTTTTCGCTCGGTTTCGATCGGCGTTGACATCAAAAAAATTATAGATGGACAAGAAGAGTAAACTTGAAAGGAAACACTCGATTGCCGTTATTGGCAGGTAGAACTGGGTTCATTTTAATTTAAACTTTTGTGTATATCCATTATTAACATTGCCACACAAAACAGAATACAAAACAGAGTTAACCCAATCGTCAAACAGGACATATCACGATGAGGACTTTGAGTTGCTGCCATCTGAGCATGTTCAACGCAGCTCATCCGTGCCGTTAACCGGGATCCACAAAACACTGCTACATGTTCATTAATTATAGTGCTTATTGGCTTTTTCGAGTTTTGTGTCAAATCCACTGATGATCATTACTTCACTAATGGCCAGTTTGAATAATTTATCATTCCTGGGGTCGCCCTGTTAACTATGTTTTTTCTTTTTTTTTTCAGAACTTTTTTTGTCTACACGAAATTGAACATCACCTTTACGCACACACACACGAACACGCTAACTAAGAGTACACACGTTATAAAACAGTTAAATTTCGATCCTATCACGAAGCCAAAAGCGGAAACGCACGTTCACACGCAGTTCTGCTTCCGCTCGTATGCCGAGGAAGTGTGTACGAAAACATTTAAAATTCCGAACAACAAATTTGCACTTCGGCTTTATGGCAGCTATAAGGCGATTGGTAAGGCGTGGGAAATAGATTTGTATGAATTGAACTGAACAGTGTTCTATTTCCATTATTAAACAGAAAAGGAAAGATCCAGACAAGGCGAAATTGCTGCGTTTATCATACATCCATACAGTAACTTTAGGTTTGATTGCATTTTATAACGGGGGATTGGATATATGAGGAGAGGTACAGATAGAGAAAGGGAGTGGCTTTAAATTGAGGGTATAGATACAATTAACAATATATCGTCATTCAGATTCTACTGGGATTTGATATCACTTGCATTTCTAATCGTCACAATGGTCGTCATTCCAGTTGGCATTGCCTTCTTCAACGAGGCAATGACGACAGTGGCGGGATGGATGTTTTTCAATCTATCACTTGACTCGTGGTTCCTCATCGACATCATTATCAATTTTCGGACCGGAATCGTCAAAGTAAGTCATTAGTGTCGACTTATTCACATTTGCGGCCACGCTAACATAGGAATATGCTGATCCGGACGTTATACTCGACCCAAAGAAAATTCGCCGCCGCTATATTCTGTCGTGGTTCTTTGTCGATATGATTAGCACAATCCCGTTGGATTATATTCTGCAGCTCATTTACGGCAGTGTCGATCCAAAAGGTAAAATGTGACACATTGGTCGGACGATGATCCATTTAGATGGTTTCCTATCATTCGAGTTGTTGATACTTGAAACTGTCCGGCCCTCCCTGGCCACCATTGATTTTATCATTCGATACTTGCGTTCAAGTCACCTCGAGTAACCCATCCTTCCCTGTTTCAGCCAACTCAATGCGCGCCATGAAACTGGTCCGTTTCGCCAAAATCTTATCACTGCTCCGTCTGTTGCGACTATCGCGACTTATTCGCTATGTACATCAATGGGAAGAGGTCCTCTCGACGACCAGTAAGTCTTTCGAGCCAGATTTATCCATGATTGTCGCAGCATGCCAATTTCGCACTCAATTTTAGCCAGTTGCGCAGAGATCACGTTTGGTATAAATTGCTCATCACATCCACAACATTGTGATTATAACACCAACAATGCCCCTCCTTGTTCCCCATGCCTTTTTAGTTTTATTTTTGATTTGCCGAACGTTTTTTTCCCGCCTCTAACCAAAATACCGAATTTACTTCCACATCGACTTAGATTGAACTTTTCGTTCCCTTTTCTCCTCCACTACCGCAACGTTTCTGTCGCGTGCATAATTTTGGTACGTTTGAGCGCGAGTGCGAACCAAAAAAAAAGTTGCCAGTCGTGTTGAAAAAAAGGAAACTTAAAGTTTGATATTGTAATTTATTTGTCTTGATTTCGCCGCGAACATCGTAAAATGTCTTCAGTGGCCGCCGTTCGCATTTTCAATTTGATCTGTTTGATGATGCTCATCGGCCATTGGAACGGGTGTCTCCAGTTCATGGTGCCAATGTTGCTCAACTTTCCAGAAGACTCGTGGGTTGCGATGGATAACTTGACGGTTAAAACGGGATAAAAACCGCACAAATATCGAACTAAAAATATCGGCGTTCAGACATCGGCCTGGTACGAGCAATACTCGTGGGCTTTGTTCAAGGCAATGTCACATATGTTATGCATTGGGTATGGACAACAGCCACCGAAAACAATGGTCGATCTCTGGTTAACCATGATTTCAATGGTCTCGGGGGCGGTTTGCTTCGCCATGTTTATCGGTCATGCGACCGCGTTGATCCAGTCGATGGATTCATCGAAACGTCAGTACAAAGAAAAGGTAAACTTGTAAACGCCACGTGTAATTACACATGATCCAAATCCGTACCTTCTCCCTTTAGTACATGCAAGTGAAGGAGTACATGCAATATCGACGCTTGCCAAAGTCGTTGCGCTTGCGTATACACGACTATTACGAAAATCGGTACCAGGGCAAAATGTTTGACGAGGCATCGATCTTGGATGAGTTGAGCTCGAATCTACGACAGGAAGTGATCAACTACAACTGTCGCCATCTGGTCGGCGCTGTACCTGTGAGTAAAGAACAAAAAACATCTTTCAAATCATAAATTGACCAAATGGCCACTTTTCAATCAGAAGTGCTGTCACGAGAGTTTGTTGTTAGGGGTGACAAAGTTTTATCATCATTCATGAACACGCGCACTGTGATTAATACTACGTTCAGTTCTTCCGCGATGCCGATCCCGAATTTGTGTCGGCAATTGTACAGAATCTGCGGTTTGAAGTGTTCCAGCCTAATGATGTGATTATCAAGGAGGGCTCGATTGGCAAGAAAATGTACTTTATACAGCATGGCGTGGTGAAAGTCGAATCATCGCAGTCGCCCGACACACGTCACCTAGCTGATGGCTCTTATTTTGGTGGTAAGTGCATATTACCTGTTATTTCGTGAACACAAGTAGACCACTCAAGTAGCCAACCGAGAGTTCAAGTTGAACACAATGAAAGTTCGCTCGTTTTCGTGTAAAAACAAGAGAATAGCGTTTCGCATTTGAAGTATATGCAATTATATTCGTACCACCGATAATGTAACGATCTTGTCATAAATGTCTTGATTTGTTTTACTCATGTTTTATTCAATTATAAATACAGAAATCCGTTTACTGACCAATGGGCGACGTGTTGCCACCATTATGGCGGTGACCATCTGTTCACTCTACTCGTTGGACGTCGACGACTTCAAGGAGATCCTGAACGAGTATCCCATCATGCGTCGCGCAATGGAAAAAGTGGCGGCTGCGCGATTATCATCACTCGGGAAGAATTTGAGTGGTTTGTCGAATAGCATTTTTCTAATCTACTTCTAATGACCACTTCCTAAATTAAGGCGATGCTCAATTGAATGCGGAACAGGAATACGAGAAGAAATCGCACGAGCTTGCCCAAATGACCATTGCCCATGATCAAATCCCGCCATCCGATATTGAGAGTCGCTGCGATGAAGAAGCGAAAAATGAATCGAAGGCGAAATCATTGCACAGGCGAATACAACGGTATGATAGTGTGATAAAGAAGTCGTCGTCGATGAAAGCGAATCTTTCCTTTTATCGTCGTTTCATGTTATATAGAAGTAGTAAAATCGTCAAAAGTCGCAATAACCACTCGTTTGCTCGTCGTCGTAAACCATATCACTCGTTATCGGTTTAAAACTAACTTACAGTATTTCTTTCAGAAATATAAAAGAGCCTAACAATAACTATGACTGTTCAATGAACGCCTAGCTTCCACACCCTACCTACTACGGCAATTATAAAAACTGTACATTAATAAAACAAGGTAAACTGATACACACGCTTAATTGACCCTCTGATTTGGTCGAATCATTTTTTGGTTTGGTTAACCGCCACATAATCCCATTGCATCATCACATACACAACATTCACGTTCGTCAATTTGGGAGTTTCCTGTATCTAATATTTTACCTCAAATAAACGGAGAGGAAGACGTGTTCTTTTTTGGTAAGGTATGATAGATCTAATTAGGATGTTATTAGCTATTTTATCAACTTGGTAACCCCTCTAATCAGCGAACTCATTTTAAGTTTGATGTATCAATGGGCATTATATTAAGTATTGGAAGCGGCAACGGAACTGGCTCTATGTTCGATTCCGACCCGTTTGATGTTTGAAGTATGGGTGAACTTGTCGTGATTCACCTCAGTAAAGTTTACAACAGGTGGTTGACCTTTCATCTTAGAGAATATGTACAGTAACATCGTAACCAGCTTCGGTAACCCAGACTGAGTGATTCAACATTTATTTGAACCGCTAGAGACTCCAACTTGTTGTAGTAATGATGTGGTAACTATTTTTCTTTCTCGGCCGTCTAAACAAGCCTACTAAATACGGAGCTTAGTGATGAATTGCGGATGTAATGCATGTGTAAATATAAAAGTAAGAAATTGGGCGTCAATATTTGCTCAAAAACAAGTTGGTGAATGGTGAATGAGGCCCCATTCAATGGACAGGTGAATGACTTTTTATGTCGTCTAATTCATGATTTATCTTAGATTTATCTAGCAGCGCCCTAAATATGAACTTGAGAGGTTCCAAGGACCTCCACATCCTCACGTCTATTCATTTGTCTAGGCCAAACTGTGGTTTGTGATGGGAACCAAGTTAACGGGTCACATGTAGTGAGCGTTTTTAACTCTAATCTTGTGGCAAAACGTATTGTGTCAATATCAGTCCGTTCATCCTGTTCCAGTAGCTGAACTTCCTCAAGGAGCGTACGCTTAAGATCAATTGAAATGTTGGCGTACGTACGCGATAAAATCCGTTCCAAGTTAACGTCATAGAAACGAACTTTTTAGAGTTATCCCTCTGTTTATCGCAGTTGGCCTTTATGTTAGAGTTGTCCTTTTTAACAGTAGCCCTTTTAGCACACTAGTACTTTTGTATCTAAATTGGCACGTTGGTTAAATCTGTAACTGTGACGAGTAATTTGTATTACAACATGTACCGTGACAATTGATAGTAATCTTAACCGTTCACATGGGGTCGACAATGGAGAATTTGGTCGTTTGGACTTATTCGACAAAAATAACAAAAAAACTTCAAACCAACATCGATATTCTCCATAATTTATGGACAGTGTGAGATAAAGAGGAAACTTCATCATTCCGAGCCATGTAAAGTCACATGGTGTTTAGCAGCCGCCGGGCTTACTAGCGCCATTCTGTCTATTGAAAAGTAAAGTGCCATTCAAGTTTGATTATCATAAAAACATCGATCGAAACAGAAATAAAAATGATACAACTAATGCAGCCGAAGGAAGTGTTCACAAAGTTCAAGCGACGCTTCTCAAATGAAGAGAAAAAGAGACCCAAAAATCATGGCATCGACATTAATGATGCCGAGTACTGTCTAATCATAAGCGATGTCGAGTTGCAACGTGATTTCCGCGAATATCTAAATTCAACGGGCCTGCCCGACTTGCTCGGCTATTTTGACTTTGTTTTGAGCTGTCAACACCTCCGTCACATTGCGAGTTATGACGACTTGACCGTTGCAGTTGATGCGCTTTATCAACGCTATATGCGCAGTTATGCGACAGAGAAAATTCAACTGGATGACTTTGGAGCGATTAAACGACGAGTTGAGTGTGACCTTGGCAATCGAACTATCACACCATTTATTTTTGATGCGGCAATGGTGGAAGCATATCGCAAGCTAAAACAACCATTGGCTCGGTTTATGAGACCGTACCTCGCCGACCACTGATGCCTTTTTTACTGGTGCCTTACTTACTATGACATAGAACACAAATAACGCGTTCTACAAGATACTGTACAAAAAACTGCTGACAATGTGATTAATTGAGAATCACTGAACAACACAAATAAAAAGACACTGCATATGCCAATCATGTTCCAGCAAAGTGAGGCAATTGAGATAACGTTAGATATAACTTTATTACTTGTTATTCATCACAATGTTCCAGCTCGCCCAAGTCACACTGAGCGCGGCTGATCCAGTGATCGGCGAGTGTTAAATTGTGACTTAGCTCTTCAACAGTTTCCATTTGGCCAATGATCCATTCAGTCACTAAACTGACGCGCCCGTAGACTCCTAAAATGCGTGATTACCGATTTGATTTAGTATCTTAGTTACGATATGGTGGCCGGATATGAGATTTCGGTGTGGGCTTAATGCCGAATTAATCCAGTTGCATTAACCCCGTCTAAGCCAAAAGGTTATATAAGCGATAGCTACAGTGTTGTAGTATTATACAAGTGAATTAACCTTAACCCCTTTGGTTTGGCATTATATCGATCGACGCTACAGAGTCTGTTATCTAAGTTGTATCTAAGCATAACGAGCTAAACGTGAGTGTCACAAACCTCCTTTCCTTCCATATTCAAGAGATACAAACTTTATGTCATTCACCGTATGTGCTTATGTGTGCTTGTCATTCCCGGTTCTGGAATGTGATGCTCAAATGTGACGACGTCACCGAAAAATAATCAGTATGTCGTCAAGTGGTCATTGTTTCATTTTTTTGGCTCAGTCACATAACAGTTCTAAAGAAATTGCACCAACGAAAATTGGCGATAGTGCGTATCACGGCGAACTGAAACAAGTTCTACAGGCCATGATTAAGTGTCCGACCAGTGGTCACTTATCACTACATAAAACGTGAAATTATTATTTCCTTCGCGACAGTGGGAACACTTCCGCTTATGTTTTTCGATGAACTTGGGCGTCAATTGCGTTAAATGTCATTTTCCCTCGTAACAACACAATTTGATGGTCAAGTTGACCAAGACAACCGGATCTCGACATCCAAGAAATCTGATTTTGTCGAGAGTGTTGTTCGACAAGGCCACTTGACATAGTGGACGAAATAAATGGCTCGAGTCTCGATATGTGAGTTGAGCAGCCGTGAGTGAGAAAGAGAATGGCCGTTTACTAATCTGATAATAATGTTTGCATTTCGTTGAGTACCGCGACCACTCAATAAAATTGACACGAAGATACACGCAATGCGGTGATTATTGGTGATTATTTTCAAAGGCTGATTTTTTCAGTGAGACCGTTAATGGTTCAATGCTATTTCTAGGTTTTAACACTTTTTGACATTGACGTTGGGTGACGTTGACTCCTGTTTAGATGTATTCACGAGGAGGCCCCCACACGTATTTACCAAAATCAGACACTTTGTTTAGTCAAACTCACCCGGTTTGTTTTTGTCAGCACATCCGATTCCCCAACTGACAACACCAAATGTCAGCGAAACGTCATCAATTGTACACGTAAGCGAGCCACCCGAATCACCCTAAATGACATTGTGAAGAATTGAACTTCTGGTTCTTATCTGGAGCAAACAACTGTCTAAATAAAAATTTCTATATTTCAGTTTAACTCCAATCCCGCTCGTCTAAACATTCGAAGCCTTTTTTACAAAAATTAAATGAGCCGTGTGCAGGCCCGATATAAATTGATTATGGCCTCCGTAAAAAGTTTACCAAATATGAAAAAAATCATGTGTGTAGCTTTCAAACATGAAAAACACAGATAGTCCCATGACGCGTACCTCACAGGCGAAACACTTTTTTACCTGGCAACCGTCAATGCCGCCCTCCTCACGTCCAAAACATAAGTTGCGATGGTCAATGTTGAGCCAGCTCGTTTTGCTGTCCTGGTCTGATCACGGGGATTGGAAAGGGGTGTTTGCTCAACTGAGTGTTGTCAATACTTTGTTTAGAACTTACAGTCGTAACACGAATGTGGTGATGTACGGGTCACTTTGTGTGATCGTTTACATAACATCCGTGTTTAACTTCTAAAAATGCACTCGCTTCACCACTTCGCTAGAACATGATGTAAATAAATGGCATCTGTATTAGGACCCAAGATGGTCGGCTGAGAATCCAGTATCTATGGTAGTACTTTGTTTCAAAGTGTTTGATCAACCAAAAAACTTTAAGTTTAGGTCT
>SCLD01020623.1:0-18335 GCA_004367895.1 Oikopleura longicauda
CAATTTCACCCTTACCCTAATTGCACCCTAACCTCAATTTCACCCTAATTCAAATTGCACCCATACCCAAATTGCACCCTAACCCTAATAACGAACTGGTCCTTACCCTTTTTAAGAATTTACTCTTATCGTAACTAGAAACTGACCCTAAACGGTAATTTTGACAAATAAAAACGGTTACTTTATCCAACAAAGGGTAACTGTCCAAATTATACCCTTTTTATGTTACATTTACGATAAGTAAACTGTTTTAATTCAAAAACTACTGACACAAGAATCGAATGTGTGATAGTATAATTTATACTTAGGTTGAATTCCGGGATTAGGGGTTTGGTATCATTTTAAATGATTTTTGAAGCTCTACAATCCAAGCTATTCAGATTGAATTTTCGTTCGCTCAATTCGAAAACCCTAAAAATCCCGGAATTCAGCCTATTTATACTAGAAAACAAACTTTGTATTACAAAGGTCAAAAAGCGTTTTTACAACATACGTATGTGGATCATGTTTTACGAAACCGGCGTAGAAAACGCGGTGATGGATTTACGATTTTTCTTGAGAAAACGTCGTAAACGTCGGTTATCAACTGATGCCGATTTTGTAGAAGATACTGTATTGAATATGATAACAATTCCTGAGTTGCTGCAAACAACATGAGTGGATAAAATGAATTTTCTGAGATAAAATAGTAGATTTCATCAAGTCCCTTGTATTGCCCGGATTTTTGCCTAAAATTATCATCATAAGTCGATTTAATTCAAACTGGCAATTGATTTTATGGTGCATTATGTTTAAAATATTCTTTGCTTCACCTCTGATTCGTAAGGAAAATCTCTGATTCTTCTTTAGTTCCCATAATTTTTATAGCGTTTGATGGTCTCTCGAATGATTCGCTATAAGAATGAGAATTTTCGGACCAAATGAGACTTTTTGGTAATGAGGCTGCCCGTGGCTTTTTACGTGTGTCAATCTCCGTGGGTGAACAAGACTTTACTGTGTTCAAGACCATCCATAATCGCCTGATATTTAGGAGTGATAGGGTCAACTCTAAGTTCAGATTCAGAATCCAACGCCAGTTATATTATGATCAGCAAGTTCATTTTTATTTACGATCAGCCGGTACGCCGAACCGGTTCACAGCGGTATTCAATCAGTCAAATTCGCGTCGACTGAAACCATAATTTTTCACGTAAAGAAGGGTATCATATATTAGTATCAATAAGCTATACGGTATAATCGTTATTTTCAATCGCCACAAAATTTGTTTCCAAGAGGGGCTCTACAAACATCGACCGTCCATCATTCACCGTCCAACAGCGTACGATATCGTAGGCTATACTGTATAGTCTATACATCTGCATTGAAATTTATAGACCACAGAGGGCTAAGAAGGTTCAATATTAATTAAATTCAGTGAGAAAATTAAAATTATTATATTGAATATTGATAAGTCTATTGGAGTTCATAGTCAGCAAAAATCAAAGCGCTTTTGTTACTGCATGATTTCGAAGTTTCTCAGTCTCTCACTTCCAAATTATCATGTGACATGATAAATTATCAGGGTTTTAAGATAACTCTTAAGTAAAGTGGGGTGTGTCTTCCCGATTGTCGTCGCCTCTGCCCCATGCGGAATTCGGACCAAATGACGATCGGGAAGAGGCCCCCTTCTTTATCATAACCCGCGATCACTATTTCAAATAACATTTCATCATCGTCCCCTAAAATCCGTTAAAAAAGTAAGTTTATTCGTATTTTACCAATTCATCTTAGCCAAGCAATCATCAACTTACCAGTCAATCAATTTTTTTTCGTATAATTTATGCTCGCGAGGAGAAATGCCAAAGGAAGAATATCTCTCACTATTTAATCATTTTTCCCAAAAACTATGGTCGTTTTAACCCGACTCGTTCAATGAAGTTTACACTTATGATAAGGGCCTTATCCCATTTTTCAATTTGACCATATTATTACATGTTTAATTTGAATGTGATTTTTCAACCAAATCACTTCTGCTCATTCAGTATGAGTATTCTTTCAAACAATTAATGTTTCCCTGGTAACCCTTTACTCTAAACGAGATCCCAAATATTTGTCACAATAATTTGAATTTTCAAAAGCTTAAAAATCTCTAGAACCTTGAAAAAAATTGAAATCTTTTTAATTTGAAAATCCAGAGACAGTTGCGAAAGAAGCCCATAGGTGGAAAATGACGGAAATTATTCCACAGAAAACAGAGGAGCTAAAAGAGGGTTTCAGGTTAATGCCAATTAATTGACACCTTGTAACTGCCACAATTATGTCCGAGAATTAAAACAAGATTTTAGTTATTCCTCAAGACCTAGGCCGTTACAGGCACGTAGAAAATACAGAAATGAACCAGGTCAAGCCGAGGGATATAGAAACTTGATGTTTGACAGAAGAATTGTCAGAGGAAATACTTATGCCAGAGAAGATGTTTTGCCCGTTACTGCACAGGTTTGCTTTTTCATAGTTTCCCAAACAAAACGGTTATTTATCAACCCATTTAAATAAAACTATTATTCAGGAACATCCGGTTGATTTACAAAGAAAGGCTGAAAAGCGACGTGCTCGTGAAGCTCGAAAACGTCAGTCAGAATTAGAACATAGAACAAAATCACCACCACCAGTTGACGGTCGTCGACACCAACCAGTCCAAACTGAGTTATACTTGGAAGAAATAACAGATAGAATTGAAGAAAGTGAAGCCGTTTGTCAAACAGATGCATGGATGGACCGTCCGCCAACGCCCCTCTTCGTCCCAGCCAAAACTGGAGCAGATATATCAACACAGATACTTCCAGGAGATCTTTTTGACTTTGATCGTGATGTCAAGGTAAAACATATATTAAAGAGGTAGAATTTTAAGGTACTAATTGATACAAAATTGAAATTTTAGCCTATTTTGGAAGTTATTGTTGGAAAAACTATGGAGCAAAGTATGCTTGAAGTCATGGAGGAAGAAGAATTAGAAAATTTGAGAGATCAACAGCGTCGATTCCAAGTAAGTACATTGTTACCAAGTAGGTTTCCAAGTTAAGAAAAATACCAGCAAAAAAGATAATTTTATAAATGGCATTATAGGAAACACGAAAGCGGGAACAATGTGCAACTCAAAGACTTGAAGAGCAAGAACTGAGACTTACACAAGAAAGAGAGCGTCGAATTTCTCAACAGCGAGAGGTTTGTTATAACCGGAAGAAGTGACTTTCGGCTTAATTTCGATCTTAAACTCAAGTTTTTATTAGGTGCGCAAAAAAGAAAAAGAAACTGCTGAAAAGATTGCGGCGAGAGCATACGCACAAGACTATCTTATGGGTGAGTAACGGTTACTCAGTAACCCCACTATCTGGGCGATCATGGCATGGACCATGGTCATGCCGCATGGACCCTTCATCGAATCTTTATTCACTATTGTTTTAGACATGATCCCTGCTGTATTTGGCAAATTAAAAGACTCTGGCTTTTTCTTCGATCCAGTTGCCCGTGATATTGAGACCAACTTCATCCCAAGCTTGCTCGAAAAAGTTAAAACAAAGGTTAGTTTTTATACCCACCATATGATACATTCACATAACTCTATAATAAACATCGATTTAAGTGTGATGAGGCTGAATTGGCTCAACTTGTACTTGATGAGCTTATCCGTCACGTGATCAAACAGAGACTGGAAGCTTATAGTAAGCTGTCCGAAGCTGAAAATGCTGCTACTGAAGAATCAAGCTAAAAATAATCTGTTTAACTAAACATAATATAAAGTATTTTTATAACAAATAATGTTTTATCAAATATTTACTCGCAGGGACCCATAAACTATTTGCATTATTAGCAGTTAATACAATTTCATTTGAGTCTGAGTTCAAGAGAAAATGATTTTTTTGAAAGGACTCCTAAAATGGACGCTTTTATGCATTACTGTACGTGCATTTAAAGAGGAGGTAAAGGATGAAAATGGAGATCTTCGAGAAGTTGAAATGGATGAATCTTGGCTAAGCTAGGTTTGAAACTCGAATATGTCCTCGCACTCTGGACTCCAGAGTCTGGACGACGTCCTTACTAACTTTCAGATCGACCTTGTGAAAAACCCCTCTAAGACTTAATCTATTGGATAAGGATGATGTGATTTATTACCATCAAAAGCCATGTTTTAGGTGTTCATGGAAAAGGTTAAATTATACCTAGGTAGACTATAATTTATAGACTATAAATTATAGTGATATCTAGCGCTCCTACTTATTCTAATTCGACTGTTTGTGGTGACGCTTTTGAGTTCAAACATGGTTAACCTTGTGGAAGACAAAACATAAAATGAAAACAAATGATTTGAACGAAATAATGATTGATATGCGTTGGCCGATTCGGTTTCAAATTTTCGGTGAACAACAAGACGAAATTGTACCTTGGGATTCTATGGAGGATGGTTTCTAAATAAATTCCCGACTCTCTCATCCTGTTTGGCTCAGAGGACCGGTTAGACAGAATCATTTCGAAACCACTTTAGGGTATATGTACGACTGAGTTTCTTGATCTATATCAAGGAGGAATCTATACAATTGATCACAATTGCACTGTGATACTTTTGAATCCAGGAAAGATGAATTAGTTAACTTGTAAAGTGGATGGCGTCTTCCCAACTGTCATTTGGTCCGAATTCCGCACCCCACTTTATGAATTTCAAGCTCATTCTGTGAAAAGGAATTATTTACGAACAATGGCGATATTACTTGCCCATTTGGGGAGCAATCAGTGTGTTCACCGGTTTATTTCTAATTTATTTTACTGTCTTGCGATGCACGTCGAGAAAAAATTCGAAAAAATCAACTGGACAAATAGAGAACAAAGCTTTTGATGATGATGTAAAGCAGGAGGTCCCAAAAGACACGAAGGAAAGTGATCCTCCCACTTACGATGAGACTGAGGAAACAAATATCTCTGACAGAAACCTGGATGAAAAACTGAACGACGAAAAAATAACTGATTCGCAATTAGATCCAAACGATGAATCGACAGAACGTCCGCTTGAACCAGTTAAAACACCAAAACGAAGACTTGTCAGTTTAGATACGTTCCGAGGTTTTGCTCTTTGTGGGATGATTTTTGTGAATTATGGTGGTGGAATGTATTGGTTTTTTGAACATGCTGCATGGGATGGCCTTACATTTGCTGATCTTATGATGCCTTGGTTCTTGTTTATGGCTGGTGTCTCGATCAGATTTGGAATTTTGTCTCGAATGAAACGCAGCTCTAAATTTGGAATCGTTATGGACTGTTTAATTCGAGGCTGTAAACTGTGGGCTCTTGGTGCTTTCGTTATGAACAACAATTCAAAATGGGAAACATTTCGAATCCCAGGAGTCTTACAACGAATTGGAATTTCATACTTTATCATTTCAATTTCTCATTTAGGAATTTTCGAACCATATAAAGTCCCAGGCTCGCTTTGAGGTGTTGAGTGCTCCCTAGCACAGCTAGCGGGAATCGGGCCAAAAGACACTCGAAAGAGAGCGTGGGGCTTTATTGTTACTTTTATTATAAATCATAAACCATAAATAGTTTATAATTGACATTATAAGCGGTAACATATTTGTTCAAATATAAAAAGCATCGCCAAAGACGAAACAAGTCCCAGTGCGAGCCATCGATGAGTTTATTTTGTATTGGCCTGAACATTTGGTCGCACATGCACTTCTAGGTCTGATTTAAAATAATTTTCTCAATATTAAAAATAAGACACTATGTTTGCATAATATACAGTTTGATAGATTCTTCAATCTGTAAATTTTCGATAAAAATTTTACTACCGTTTCCCAAGGTCATTTAATAATTGAAAACGGACAACGTGGTCGCAAACCGTGGTCATTTAAAGTTATTTCTGACCTAATGAAACTATCAGTTAACAATAAATCAGTTAATTTACAAAGAGATATTATCTCTAATCTGTATCCAGCTGAGTCCATGTCATGCCCCGATTTCGGCTATCCCATTTCCCGCTAAATGTACGATGAGCAGGGCTGCTAACGGATTTCGACCTTAAATGGAAACCGGGCATCCGGTTCATATTTTTGCTTGAAATTTCACACACCCCTGCAGTTTGACGTGCTCAAAAAGTTGGCAAAAATTGTTTCTGTTTTGATGCCACCTAATGACAAAAATAAAGTTGACTTAGTGGTCACTATGCTTCGCTCTGACACTGCCCGTGAAGGTTCGAATCTCGGGCGGTTCTTGTTTTTGTTTATTTTTCATACACAAGAATTTTACACTTTTCGTAATAACGCTCAAACCCAGGATTTTCCAGACTTTTCAAAACTTTTGATCGTTTTCAAATACGATTAAGAATATGTAGTGAAAAATCGTAGTGAAAAATCGTGAACGGAGTCGAACGGAGTAATAGAGAAATAAGAACCTCAAGCATACCTCCATGTAAAGTTGGAAATCCGTTAGCAGACCTGACGATGAGCAAAATAGAGGAGGAAAAAAGTTTCGCTCATTTACTATTTTCCGCCATTTTATCAAATCAAATTAAAGTGACATGGTGTGTGGTTACTTATACGCTCCCTGTCCCTGGATGCCCAACAGGATACACAGGGCCAGGTGGTATACATAACAATAGTGCGAATTTTGAATGTATTGGTGGCGCTGCTTCGTATGTAGACAAACTGGTCTTTGGTGAATCTCACATTTACAAGTGGCCAACAGCAAGAGAGATCTATTTTCCCGATGGAGGTTTTTTGAAAAGATTTCTACGGTTTGTGGTCATTTTATAATCTAGGAAAAACGCTACATGACCCAGAAGGAATACTTGGCCATCTCACATCATGCTACCTAACTTATTTGGGTCTTCAAGCTGGTAAATGGTTCAGTTACTATCCCAATTTCAACGAAAAGAAAGAATTTCGACTCCTTGCCGGTCATTTTATCGCAGGTGCAATTATTATGGGTTCTATCGGGACCATCCTGGCCACTGCTGGATCCGAATATCTTAATGGAGAACTTATCAAAGAAGCAATCATGCCCATCAATAAAAACTTATGGTCAGTTAGCTTTGTCATGGTGACAGGTGCAATGGGTTACTGTATGTTATTTTTTCTGTTTCTCTTGACAGACTACTGGCGACTCTGGAATGGGGCACCTTTCTATTACGCTGGAAGAAACTCAATTCTTGTTTATCTCTTGCATTCACTCGTTGGTGGACGGATACCTTTAGATTGGGAACCAGTCGTAAGTAAACTGAAAGATTCCAAAATTTCCGGTCGATAACATTCGAAAAAGTCCTGTTTATTAATGTTGTAGATAACATCATCGTTCAGTACATGTCCCACAGTGAAGAGATGTTGATGCAATGCATTTCAATTTGTATCTGGCTTTATTATTCTTATTGGTGCCATGAACGCGACTTTTTTGTTGTTGTTTAATATCAAGCCAAGACGTATTCTGTATAAGTATACTGTAAAAGTATAAGTTATATTGATACTAAAGCTTTATAATATCAGGGCTTGGGTGAATGGCGCCCTCTATATTGTATATTCGGAGAGCTGTCCTCTTTCTCTCTTATGTGAGCTAGTCCTGATATTAATTCCCTTTACTCTTGTTACAAGCATAATACAAATATCAAGTATAGAGTCGTTCAATACTTTATTGAAGTCTAAGGCAGTTTTGGTGCAGTTCTGGGCGTGCTGTACAGGTTTTCGAGGACATAATTTTTCCGTGTAACCCGGAGGAACTTTTAGGGCAGTTTATCTTATCATTATAGGCTCATTCATTGATTGACGCTTCAATCCTTTTCTCAACAAACGATGAAAATCTTTTTAGGTTCAAGATTTGTCAGGAAATCAGTCTGATCAGAAATTGTACTGATATCAAAATTGGACCATATCCTTTCTTTTTTGATTCATTTAGCAACGAAACTTTTGTTTCTTTTAATATAGCAACTAACTGTCGATGTGTTCCGGTGTGATCAATAACCTTAACCGTCATCACATAATTTCCATTTTCTTGGCGAATTACATTTTTCATTATAAATGTTGATTGATTCTGCAACAAATATTTCATCAATTTTAGCTTCGACTTAGTTTTTTCTCGTTCCTGAAAGAAGTGATGAAAAAGAGGTACACAAAATAAGCTGAAAAGTACCTTTGCATCAAATTGGACTCGTAATTTTGAGATTATTTCAAACATTTCTTCTGAAGTATTTTTCTCCTCGACAAATCTCATAAATTTCTTATAAGCATTCGTTTCGAGTCGCATCATCCAGCATATCGGAACCCGAAAATCATGTTCTTTCCAGCTCACATCAATCATCACTCCAGTGTTGCTTGAATCTCCATCAAATGCGTAGCTTTCATGGACGAGTTTGAATTTTGCTATTGGTGGGATCATACGAGTCACACGAATAGTAAGTTCACTACTCAAATATGGGGCAGCAACTTTAACATGCTTGATGTGTTTGCCTTTAAACATGTCGTTAGGTTTAGTTCATTTAGGTAAGCCACCCGAAACAGACATAGTCTATGTCACATAGATTTAGTAAAAAATACATACCATCATCTTTATAGCTTATTTGATATTCAGTTTCCTTTGGTCTTTCTTGGCAGAAATGAGTATGAAAGTCAAGAATGTTATCAACTTGTCTTCTCAACAAAATATCGTAATAGTTCTGAATATCTCGTTGGTAGAGCATGGATGCAGTTTGCCAAATACCACATATCAAATAGGTGACATTTTGATTTTCATCCACCCGAATTTCTTGAACCTCGGTTTTCACAGGAAACATTCTAAAAACCATAAACTGTTGACGGTTGATCATTTTAAATGTCATTCGTTTATCATTTGTTCTAAAAAGTCTTCGTATATTGCAAGATCCTTATCTAAAAATACACAAAAAATAACCAAAGATATCTCTTCATGTTCACCAAGAAAATCCATTACAGTTCTTATAGCCAAACGGGCGGCCGGCTCATTTGGATAGCCATATACACCAGTCGAGATGCATGGGAAGGCAATTGATGATAATTCTTCATTATAAGCTACAGTGAGCGAGTTTCGATAAGCATCAGCCAATAAGAGTTCCTTTTCTCCCATTGGGCCAACAGTATGGATAACATGTTTTGCTGAAAAGGGTAATTGAGGTCAAGTGTTGATCGTCATGAAATCTATACGATAGACTATTCGGTATAGCATACCAGGAAGACGATATCCACCAGTAATTTTTGCTTCACCAGTTTGACATCCATTTAATTTTTTACATTCTTTTAATAGTTCCGGTCCGGCAGCACGATGAATTGCACCATCAACTCCACCGCCACCAAGAAGGGATTTGTTTGCAGCATTGACAATTGCATCAACCTTGAGTTTTGTAATGTCCCCTTGCCATAAAGCGATTCGATTTCGGAGTCCTGTCGCGCCCAAACGGGCAATTGAATTGATCTCAACGGGCATTTCTAAACACATTTACAAATTTTAACAATCATTACACCACCACAGAGTTAAACCTTTGCAAGAATGATCGCCATTCCCTGCTGGACAATGCTGGCAAGTAGATAGAGCGATGATAAAAATGAAGAAAAACATTCTAGAAATAATCAAATACATTTTTTATTGGAGCAATGAGATGTTCTCTACAGAAATTGGATCATGGACAACGTGATATTGCACTTGAGAATATTGAAAAACAGCTCATTGGGAACCACAAAGAATAAAAGGCACATTTTAATACTGGTTCCATGAATAAATTTTTATGGTCTTGATTTCAATCTCTTTGAGCTAATTATCTCAGATCTTGGCAAACAGCTTGGCGGCACCCCTATCAATTATGAACACACCAGTACTACACCGGTTATCGACTAGATATTGAGCATTTCAAATAAAATGCTTTGTTTTTGTGAATTTGAACATTTTGCGAGTTTGAATGTACCAATTTTCGACGCATCCATACAGAGATTTGGGAATTCAATAAGTCTAAGATTGGTTCCATGATATTCCCATCGTTGATGACTATCTTCCATATCAGCACATTCAGTTAAAACTATTCTAGCGCCAGATTTTGGTTCTTCTGGGGCCATTCCACCTTCAGCTCCCAAACAATGATTTTCATAGCTGCCATCAGACTGTTTCACGGGTTGCTAATTTTATTTTAAGCTTTATTACGTGAAAATTATCAATATATACCTGGAAATAACCGCCGTTTTTCTTGAGCACAAATGATTGTAAGTCCATATCTTGCCAGTTTGGATTCCATAAACCTTGATTGCAATTTCCTCCACCTAGGAATTTAACTCCTTTCTTTTCAAATATTTGAAGACAATGTTCTCCTCGTTTTGCATGTCCCCAGGTCACCGATTCTCGTTCGGGCATGTGTTGACGTGGATAGACATTCTTTTATATGATTCAATTAAATTTTGTCAACGGTCAAAAACTCAAAAGTTAACCATCGAAACCGGTTGAAATCATTCCTTCATATACCAGTCAAATGACTTGCACTCTAATGTATTCCGGAAATGAAGGCGGATAGATAAATCACCAGGACTGATCGATCTTGCTTGAGGTCTTGTTCCGTAGTAAAAGTCTGAAATTTCCAATAAAATAGGATTTCGGTCTCTCTATTTTAAAAATTACCTCTGTATTCATCCATCCAGGTATGTACAAATCTATTATTGTTTTTGACAAATACATTGTTAGCACCTTTTGAACCAAAATCATAAGGATGATCATCTCGGAACACGTGACCGACCTAGAATTATATTATAAATTTGTAGTCATTGACGCTTTTAGAAATCGGGACTTGAATGGCCAACTTACTCTAGAACAAGGTAGAATTTCCATTTCACCACCACATTGCCAAATTCTAAATGAGAACTCGATATTTTCTCCACCCCAGATGTCCATTTGATCATCATATTCTCCAAGTTCATGAAACCATTGTTTAGCTAAAAGCAAGAGTAAGTCGGTTATTGTTAATAACTTATACACCAAAAGTTATTCATAGACTGAATTCCCTGGGAAATGCTATTTTTTGATACAGTGAATATTATTGAAACAGATTCGGCGTATAGGGGGAGAATTTTTCAGGGAATATTTTGATGAAAAAAATTTTAGAAAAAAATTTATGGTTTTCGAAAAAAAACGCTTAATTTCATATAGGCTTGAGTGCCTATTCATCATTTATTATTGATAAGATAACTCACCGATGGAAAAAAGTCCTCCGGCAATTGTCGGAGATTTAATTCCTTTGGTATGATCAAGTGTTCTGTACTCCATGTTCGTCATCCAATCCCATCGAAATACCATTGCCCAAGAGACACCACCAGTCAAATGGGCATCAGCACCAATATAATCAAAATTATCTTTGTTAATAACATCTAAAATCATAAAAAAATAACTTTGATTGAAGACAAATACCGAACTAACCAATGATCGGAGCAACAACCATTTTCGGATTTTTCTTGATTCTGCTCATGAGTGGTTCTATCCATCGTTCATTAACTTCGACATGAGAATCAAGGAATGTTAGGGTATCTCCCGAGGCAACCATTGAAGCACGAATACGGGATCGAATGAGACCTTGTCGCTCACGATTGACAACTAGTTTTACTTGCTAAATTATTGTTTTTAAATATTTACCACTAAAATTTTAGTCTGAATTGAACCATTAGTCTTTACCTGAATTTGGGTCAAGGCTTCACCGATAGTTGAATCAGTTGAAGCATCATCAACAAGAACTATTTCCTTGAGAATCTTTTTGGGCGTTTTCCGAATAACAGAAACTATTGTTCGAAGTAAAGTCGATCGTAATTCATTATGAAATGTTATTATAACAGAGGTAGTTGGTAAATCAGAATCATATTCACTAAAAGGACAATCGCCTTCAAATGATGAAATAAATGTCGTGAATGTATGTTTGGCTAGATATCAAAATAAACCCCTCAGGGCCTCAGCATTCAAACTGGACTGACGTTAAAAATGAGGCTTTCATCATTTTCCTAATCTAGTATCTGGAATATCTCTATCCATAGGAACATCATCGGAAACTCTTTGATTGAATCCACCTGCTTTGTATGCATCTTCCCCACTCGATAATCTTCCTTTATCAATATAGCCTGAAAAAAATTATTTACCAGTTAAAATTCATATGTTTAGTGTCAAACCTTTGATATTGAAATCAGACCAGGTCACTTTATTGAGATTAATGATAACATCTTCTTTATTCACAATTCTTGCTTTTTTATATAAACTGTAGGAATGCTCCTGAGCGCCATTTTGTGGATCAAAATTAATCGGAATAAATTCTGGAACATTATAACTTTCGTCCAGTTTGACAGTGAATGCATTTAGATCTGAATAACTGACACCACTTTCAGTTGAACCAGAAGAAAATAATTGTTTATAAAGAGGATCGCCGTGGCTTATTTGAATACTGTATGGTGAGAATAAAATAAGTAAAACAGCAAGAACGACTGCAAGAATGACTTTTCGGCGTGTTTGATAAATTTTACGAAGTACCATAGTTTTCGATAAAAACTGTTATTGATTGTTTTCTCCCCTTGAAAATCCTCAGAAATTTTCTAAAGTCTAGAAAAGTCTAAAATTTTCGATCAAAACCTTCCTATTTTTCGTCGATCACTTTTGGCTTCTTGCTTTATCCTAATAGGTTTTTTCGATTTCGAGTCATCTCTGTCTGGTTTTCGCTTCCGAACTTCAGACATTTCTAAAACGAGTGAAAGGAATAATGATATTAAATGCTAAATTACTGAACTGAAGAGTAATCTCATTTTTCTATACAGTGTTTGAAAAGTTTATACAAGCTGTAAGGGCTAGTATACTTAATCATTAAGTCTTAATGTCTGAAGACTATACAAACAGACTGAAAATCGAAAGGAAGGATGTATATCATGGGTCAATTCAAGGTCAATATCAGGGTTTGAAATCACGAAAAATATGTTATCGTGCGATATTTTTTGGGATTTCGAGCCCTGGTCGATATCGTATATGATATCACAGAAAGGAAGGAGTTCCGCCTACAACAATCGTAGGCGCTTACAGAATATAAAGTTTTGATTGCACTGAAAGGTTTGTCGGGTTTTCAGGGTGTCCCAGAAGATTTGAGCGAAAATTGAAATTATTGAGACACCCTCAAATCCTGGTTATGAGATCAGGGACACGGTCACCTCTAAAAACGGCGAAGAGAGCCATGTACTCTATATCGCACCTTTATGATAGGGCATAAATTATGCTTAGTTGAAGATTAGGCTTTAATGTCCTTGAGTTCAAACTTAAATGTCTGATGAATCGAATGATCACATGTCTGTAACATAAGACCACCGGAGTCACGTGAGTCAAGACAAAGATTATGATGATTTTCAATTTTAAGATTGATTCCAACATAGTCCCATCGGGTTGATTTGTCGGTACAGGCACCCAAGACAACCATAGCACCCTCTTTCGGTGCCCGACGTGTCCCGAGGCACAAATCATTGTGATGAAATTGTTTTTCGGTTTTCGTCAAAGTCCACTCCTGGTTTCCACCGTCATTATGACATGCATATAAACCAGGCGCTGAACCTGCATTATTTTTACCAAGGGTGTCTTTGCGTGGGTTAAAATTCTTTTAAGGGTAGTGTCCATAACATTTAAGCGTAGGTTTTCTGGGCTTGAGTAAATATTTCATAGTACATTGTGGCGGTTCTCTTCACCGGTTGCCACTTTTAGTTTGGGCTACACACCATAAATAAAAGCATGCAACGAGCGAGCACACCAAACATGGGGAGGGATGAACTGTTTTTAAACATTAAAATTTGTTAGTTCATTTCAAGATGGCAGTTAAGAGCAAACTTAATCGATGATAATTAACATAAGCTAATGAGCTAAGATTTGTTCGTATATATTACATTTTAAAATCATTTCGTATAAGATTATCATCTTCAGAATCAATAAAGTCAGAAAAATCATATTTATTAATTTGAAATTCGAATTTTTGAATCTCTGAGAAATCACAATGTGAAATGACTAGCGGTTCGTTCATCTCTTCCCATACGGTTAAACAAAAATCCTCCTTAACCTCAACTACATTTTCAAAATTAATTTTTGGTGTGGCAATTTCAAGGCGGAAAAATCCATTGTCAAAGTGCCACGACGTATCAGGCGTGAAATCGTGGCATTCAACTAGTTCGACGGGAAGCCCCTCCACTGGATCAGATGTTATGACAATACAAAACTCGCCACGATCGGGATCTGTAGCGGTCTTCAACAAATTGTCATCGGTCATTGTGAACCGTTGCAATTCAATTTGTGTAGAATTGCATGCGGCCACAGAAAAACTTAAATACTCCGCGTCTAACTCCTCCAAATAGTCGTATTCTGTTTCAAATAATGGGAACACAAACACCTGTTTTCGAAAAAACTGAATAATTATCAAAATAATAACAACCCACACATCCAAATGTGACCAATATTTTCATCGGCTATATAAATTGTAAGGATTTTTGATCCTATTTGGACATATGAGGCCAACATTTTATGAAATCAAATGAGCTCCCATCCCTTCATTACCATCGCTATAGGTATCTCCGTTATTAATTATTTCTAATTGGTTAAAATTAAATTAATTTCGTTGAAATCCTATATTTTATCCTTCCAAACCTTAATTGAAACCTATTCTAAAGGACCTTTGAATTTTAACCCTCATACATGGCTATACAGAGATCTTTTCCGTCTATCTTTTGTTTCACTGCTCCCCAACCAACTGCATCTTTATTTGGTATTCTCAATTCTGGGTAAACATTTTCCAAAAACCAACTTTATCAAAGTCAAAAAATAAAATTATACTTCTCCCTGTGATAGGCTGCGAGTACCAAGTTGAAAATCTCATAAATGATATATGGTCCATATAATATGGACCATATGATATGGTATTTAATATATATTTAGTGACGGACCTGAATGGCTTACACTGTAACTTTTCTCTGATTGCGAGCCGTTCGCTTATATCGCCAACCTTGACATGACGCGCTGATGGAACTGATGCGAAATAAAATTCTAAATTAGATTTTAAAATCGAGTGACATTTCACTTTTCGAATTCACCTTTATATTCGTCCATCCACACTTCGGCTGCTCGTTTTGTATTTTTAGCAAAAACATTTCCAGATCCACCAGGGAAAGTATAAGGATGTTTTTTCCTGAACACGTGACCAACACGTGAGCAGGGGATAATCTCAAGTTCACCACCGCACTGCCAAACACGGAATGAAATTTCTAAATTTTCTCCACCCCAAACATCCATATCCAAATCATATTCACCAAGTTCGATAAACCATTGTTTCTCTTTATTTTATTTGTTTAGAATGAGAAAACACATGTTTTACTTATTCAAATATACTTACGTATACTAAAAAGTCCTCCAGCAATCATGGGCGTCTTGATAGGTGCAATTATATTTGATTTTCTCTTATTGCGCTCTGTTGCAGACATATAATCCCATTTAAAGACAAGATCCCATCCAAATCCACCTTTCAAATCAGCTGAAGCACCGACATAATGAAAATCATCCATATTGATAACATCAATAATCTAAATAAAGTTGGAGGGATTTAGGGCGACGTGAATTTTTAAATTATTTACCGGTGAAACAACGGCTTTTCGATTTTCGTGAATTCGATGTAAAAGGGGTTCGAGCCATTTTTCATTACATTCAATATGTGAATCAAGAAAAGTCAAAACGTCGCCAGTAGCTGCTTCGGCACCTTTCACACGTGATCGAATCAAACCTTCTCGTTTTGGCATTCGGATATTTTTCACTTTCTGAAATAAGTTTTTAATAGTAGAATCAAAAGCTCGAATGCAGACGATCAAGGATAGTTGCACACTGAAAGTACCTTTATCTTTGTCAATGGTGGACCAATATTTGGATTTTCTGAATGATCATCAACCAAAATAATTTCTTTAATAAGTTCAGGCGGGGATCTTTGTAAAATTGAAATAACGGAACGTAAAAGAGTTGAATGAGCTTCATTGTGATATGTAATAATAACTGATGTATGTGGAAGAACTGTCAAATCATAGTCAGGCTAAAAAGTTTGGTAAAGTCCCAGGCTCGCTTTGAGGTGTTGAGTGCTCTCTAGCACATCTAGCGGGAATCGGGCCAAAAGACACTCGAAAGAGAGCATGGGGCTTTATATCATATATAATTCATATAACTTTATGAGGCTTTGCATTTCTCTACACTTAAAAGCACAAGACAAAAACTTACCTCTTTGCATTGACGATTCCTAGTATCAGGAACTGAACGATCAGGTTTAACTTTGTCAGAAGCTGCAAGATTAAATTTATTGGCTTGATAAGGATCTTCTCCAGGTTTGAGAGCGCCCTTTGCCAAGTACTCAGCTTCATCTTTTATCGGATTAATCGAATATTATTTTTTTACCGGATGATCTTTTTAACAGGATAAAACGGATCAATCTAAACTCAAGTGAGATTTTAATCCGTCACAAAGTCCCACCAATCCACTTGGCCATCCTCATATTCATCTTCTTCGTGGCCTGGTTGTGGTGGAGCAGCGACTTCTGATGGAATAACTTCATCGGCATTGACGTTCTCCAATTTGTCGTCGCCTTCATCATTATCTTCAGCATCGTGTTCTGCAACATCACTTTGAGGTGGTTGATGATCTTTTATATCCTTAAAATAACCATTTCTCACTTATTGATTCAATGTTCACGGGTGCATCAATAAGGTTTTTCAAAATTTTCGAAAATTTGAAAAATGATTTCACAAGTTATAATTCCCCATGACCGAAAGTATTCCTTGAATGAACTCCCCAGGCACAATTGTCCATTCAGTGGACAATTTTCCCATTTGGGCTAAAATCAAAATCGTAATCATATCGTCATGTGACGATTTTTGTAAAAACTTTCATACCCGAAATCAAGACCATGAGTTCTAGTTTTCTGTATAATGTAAATACTTTTGATATCTTCTATCAATCTTATCAACTTGAACAACGTGAAAGCGAAGTATGAAAAGGGAAAAATCTCTGTGCCTGGGGAGTTAACCTGCAAACTGACTTAAGTGATCCTTTATGAGGTCGTACACGCTGAAAAAAAAATAGTCAGGGTATTCTTCACCTTTATAAAATCATCATGGGCAGCAACTTGTTCTTTTTCAATTTGTTTTTCATTTTCATTTTCTAATTCTTCTTTCATTTTATGAATCTCATCAAGGACATTTTCAATTTCTTTTTCTACATTAATTTCATCAGAGTCAACAACTGGTTTCTTTTCAATATTAACTTTAATTGGAATCGGACTTTTTTCTTTGGGTGGTAAAATCTCTTTGTGGTGTGCTGGTTTTTCGTGAATGATTTCATGAGGTTTTTCGTGGTGCGGTTTCTCTAAAATGCAGATTAGAGCTCTGCCCAAACTACAAACGTACTGATTTCTCATGACACAGATAATTTAATTTTTATACAGGTGAGACTTACTGTGTTCACGTTTCTCGACATGAGCACCGTGTTTTGGATTGTGACGATTTGAAGAATCGTCCTCTTGCTCAGAAGCATGGCGCGCATAATAAAGGACACCACTGAACCAAATCAGCCCAAAAACAAGCATTATCCGCGTATTTCGCCTCATATCTGTACGATTTCACACTAAATATGACATTTTATAAAGATTAAAGCAGCAATAGGGCAGTTATCTTTTTAGCATTTCAACTGAAGAAATAATTTCGTCTTTTGTTTTCAATAAAAACTTTAAAATAAGATTATTGACATCTAAACTGTTGTCTTGAACTCTTTCAATCAGCTGACTTCGGAATATTTCTTTCTCGTATGTTTCACCTCCTGGTCCCAAATTCATTTTAATATTCTATAATATTTTTTTATTATTACAATTATTTTGTTTGTTTATTTGATTTTATACATACCACACTATTGCTCAGCCAGGCCAATTCTTCTAAAACCGATGGTTCTGCAATGAAGCTGAGTAGATTTGGATGACAAAAACCAATTTGGCGACACTCTTTACCGACGGAGTTCACTGCAAAATCAATATTAGCAGCATAACGTGGCCAATCGTGTTGACCAAGTATAAGAATCCAGCCAAAGACTTTACTATAACATGTTCAAAATCACACTAGTATTCATAGAGGGGTTCAAAAGATTTAAAAAATTTTGGCCGAGGCTCGTGAAAACTCCTCTTTTAATTACAAAGTACTTAAAAGAATTTAAGTCTTAAGGGTGTTCCTGTCGATTTTCGACCAAACTTTGACTGCCCATTTTTTGAAGACAGATGACGCTAGGATTAATCAGTTTCTTTTATTGAAACAACT
>SCLD01020733.1:0-18329 GCA_004367895.1 Oikopleura longicauda
GGCTTCATTGTTTACCGTTTCTTCAATGACAAAGTACTAACTACTTGCTTGAACAATACAATACGCATCCCACCGCGTAATTACGGGGTTTATCTTGAAGAGGCTCGACTGCACTAAGAGCTTAATTTAAAACTCTATCGATTTGTTCGAATTTGTTGCACACATATTGTCCTCAAGCGCCAATATCCTGATCAATCATCTAAACGCATTGATTCCCTCGCACGTTTCTCACTTGCCACCGGGCGAATTTCGCGCCATATTGAGCGGCGCGTCGTGGTGATCAGTCAATTGTAAAGTTGACCATTTTCTTTTTATTAGCGAGTCGACTGACAAGTTCTCAGCTCCTGTTTTAACGAAATCAACGCAACTCGTGTCGCTATTCACGAGACGTCAGAAACTCTTTCCAAATTTTCTGTTTATTCAGGCGAGCAACAAAAAAACAGTTAGTTTGTAGTTTAGGCTGACATCCCTCGAAAAAAAGGAGAGCAGTGATATGCAGATGACTTTGACTACGGTTAGTGGCAGTTAGCATATCTAAACGAACAATCGCACAAACACCAAAATAGATGAACTCTCGTCTGACGGTGTATGCCGTCGTGCCGTGTCGGGTCTAATAGATCGCAAAATGCAGGACTCAGTGTGTATCTGAGCCCAAACATAAAACAAACCATTTTCATCTTCGGCGTTTCGATTTGTTACTGCTGCTGCTGCACTTGTCCATTTGTACGGTGCGCACCGTATGGGCACATCTGGCCTAATTAAACTAACACCAAGAAGCACGGCGAAGGGGGGACGTTCACGACACTGACCTTTACACTGCTCAAATAGGTGCAAATACTAAAGATGACATTTTTTTCGCGAAAACAAAGAAGGAGCATTATGCAAATGTTATGTGAAAAGAAATCACTTGACTTTTTTGACCGGTCCGGGGTCTCGGATCTACATCTGCTCTGTGGTTACATATTTGTCTGCGATAATCTACTTGCCGAATCACTTCCTCTCCTGTATTTACCACATTTTCGGACCAAAATCAATGTCACGTTAGGTAACTGGCATTATGTTTGTAAACTTGAATATTCCGGCCGCCGTGCTCCGTTGCCGCTGCTCGGCGAAGAAATTACGATGCATCAACGTGACGACAAAAAGGGGTCGGGCCGGAAATTCCGCGGGCTATAAACTAGACGACCCAGCACACGACCGATTGCACTTCATTATCATGGCTCTCTTGGTAATCCGGCGGGTAGGGGGGCCAGTTAAAACGGCACTGACTCTGACATCATGATTTCGCCGAGTTTAGACAGTGGCGGATGCCCGGATTCTGATTGAATCTTGGCAATTAGAGCTCCTTCCGTTGACTCGTAAAACCTAATACATTTTATTTCAATACCGAGAGGCGATAACGATCTGTGTTTGAACTTGAACAGTGTACACCAATTTGTGAACGGACACCCGGAGCCTATTTGTACTCTTACCGGAAAGAGAGAGAACAACCGGTAGTTGTATTTTGTTCTTTCTAAGGATGGCCGACCCGTGTTCACACAGCCGCAAACTAACAAACACACACACGCTAACGGCAACACATACACTTTGTCAAACGTGAGAACACCATCGGTGTATATCGCCGGAGCAAATCTCGCTTTGAAATAAGCTACGTGCCTACTTTGGTTAGTGAAATAATTGAATGACACATCCTTCCCCCCTGGTCCGTTTGAACTTGATATGCTTCAAGCCTGTGATATGTTGACGGTGGCGTAGTGTCCGGTGCCGGTGGTGGTGGTGCCTGAGATTTCACAGGGAGATCGTCAATGATGATATACAGCAGAAGCTACGTAAAAAGTGACTTGATGATAAAAGCCAGGCTAGCGCGGCGCCTCCTTATCAGTGTTTTCGGCCGCGCATAACGTACGTTAGTTGTTAATTACATAAGACCAGGCAATTATATTTTAGAAAATCAACGATCCCAGGTTAAACGGCTGGGGGCAAAATCCGGCGGTTTCGGATTTGATGTCACCAATCGTAGTATTATATATTTCGACAAAATAGGCAAGATCCATTGTGTTGGATGGAGCCTGGCGACAAGAGACAACCGAACACTAATGAGTTACGATGACATCATTAAATACGCATTTTGAACGTACTTTTTCGTTTGAGTAAGGTCAACACACAAAAGATTTGCGCTTATTACGCCAAATGTGGCGTTTCGTATTGGAATTGATTAACGTGACGAAAATGGTTATTTCAACACACACACGCGTGCTCTTTCTGTTCTGACGCGGCCTGTGACTTTTGATCATTTTTTGACGTTTTATCTGCCCCATCCCGAATTGGAGAGTTCTTCATGTGTCAATGCATGCTTACGAACCTGATGTTTAGCAATCAATCGCAGCACTGGCGCAATTCAGCATTACTCATGACGGTGACAGCCCCGAAATGCGCAGGACAGGTGATACAGCGCGTATAAAAATAGTCAATCACAAAACACAAGCGAACCATTTAATGCAACAGAAAGAAAACGCATAGAGAGACCACTATATTAATTTCTAAAACAGAATCTATCTTGTCATCAACATTGCCAATCGCGTTTAATTGGATTCTGGCGTCGTGTTTGGCGATCAACTAAATGAGATGGCCAAAAAACGACTATATATATCAAAATCACTCCCACTTCATCATGGCCACATACAGGACACAGGCAGGTCGGACAAGTCAAGTGTATTAAGCCAAGTTATTATATCCGAGCCAAAACGGATATGTCGCAAAAGTTGTTCGACCTTTTCTTCGCACGCAAAAAAGTTGCATTCAAACTATTGCGCGCTCGGTCTCTCTCTCCAGTCTAATGTAATTGTCGAACCTGGGCCAAATATTTTTGCTCAACGTAAAAAAACCACCATCTCACTGCATCACTGACATCCTGGCCGTGAGAGTCGGCTAGACGGAGGCCGGAAACGCAAAGAAAAACACTGGGTAACTTTGCTAGCCCTCTCTTTTCAGTTCAGAGCAGGGAGTAAAGTTAGATAGCGTCGTCATGAAGTCGCCCTGTTTCGTGTCTTCCGTCTTCTCTTCATTCTGACAGAGACAGTTCACTTCTCGTTCATTTTAACGGGGCGGTGTGCGCTCTAAACGGCACCAAATCGGCGTCGCATTGGATCAGACTGTGTATTCAATTTCAGCACTACTTAAAAAAAGACTCGGACAACGACAACCTAACGCGGATCAGCTGAAATGGTTGGGGACTTAGTAGGTGAAATTGGCCGAGCGTGGCAGCAACTAACAACTACTACTACTGTGTGTTTTAATCTCGCTTACGTTGGCTCGATGTTTCGACTTCATGTCGAACAAGTTGTTTGAAATATACTATAATTCTGATGTGAACTACACCCACATTAATACAACTTGGTTGTGACCAGGCGGAGAACAAACAATGGTGCAGAATCAATGATACGTTTCTGGGAAACGACATTTTAGATGAGTTAAAACACACTTGATATTCTCATCTCGACCAATTCGTCGATCGGCTTACAACAATTATTACCTTAAAATAACTACTACGCGTAATTCTAGCGTTAAACCGTTTTTGAGCCATGGGAGAATTAAATTAAAGTGAAACAATGGGGCCGATCGAGTCACTTACACTAAAGTCAAATATCATGTCGAATATTATTTCACAGCATGTGTGCGTCGCGCCGAGCTTGGCCCGTGTCACTCGCGTCGTGTGGGGTGGGGTGTGCTCTGTGTCGAAAACGAAATTGAAAATATCAAACCTGAAATTGACCCAAATCTCATTTTGAACGGACTCGAAATAAGTTGATGACTTTATTAGATCATCTACCCCTCGTCGTGATACTAACTTTGGCACCAGCTTCTACTTCGGCTTGGCCTTTGGTCGGCGCTCAGCTGGACATGTCCTGGGATGAAGCGCTGAAAAATGGGCTCCCATCGAAAAACAACCGCATAATTATAGATACGGCTTGGACATGTTCAAAAGCGGATCCATATGGGCAGAAATGCGCGTCTGCGGTCTGTTTTTCTTCTAGTTTTCGAAACAAGCACGCAAAACGATTTATGAGGTCAGATCATCACATGGGGGTGAGAAAATTGCATTCCAACAATTATGACTCTCTCCAATTTTTTTTTGATGATGATCCACCAAACGTCGGGTGCAGTAAAAACGTCGACAGCTTGATGGGGAGCGCAAATAGGGCCAGGGCAAATGGTAACAAACGAATGAACGATGAGGGGGAGGCGAAAGTGATGATTCCACGTTTCAAAAGAAGCCAAAGAGTCCTATCAAGGGGGATTAGCCCTTGTCGGCCCCGATTCAAGCCTTTTTTCATGGTCGTCAATCTGGTGATGGTGGTGGTGGTGCGGGATGTGAGATGCGTGGGGGAGGAGCGAACGAGATCCTCAACTTATTTTTCGGCACACCAAAACTAGGCGTTGCTGTAGTGATACGTGGTTAAAGTCGTTGTTTTTACTTATGATATGAGAATGTTATCAATAGTTCAGCTGAATTGATCTTCAATTTTCTTCATTCTGCTTTCTCACATCGTTACCCGGGGGTGTCGAGCGAATTGTAAAAACGTTTTTGAAAAAGTGATCCATCACCACTTTCATTGACTCAGATTTCGTCGCGCGTTTGATCTTTACAAATCTCCCCACATTTAGTTGTTTTCCGATTGAATAGACCGGTGAGTGTGCTCTCTGCACTGCTGATGCTGATCTCTTCTCTTGCGTGTGAATTTAGTCAAATCTAATTGTCGGCGAAAAACTTAGAAGTTTCTCCGCCTTTTTTTCTGCTGACTGCGCACCACAATTAGCATGTGAAATCAAATTGCATTCGTTTCTGTTTTTTTTTTGGCTTTCACGTTTTCACTGCGGCAACTATTTTCACTTGTTTATGTGCTGACACTGAAAAAATGTTAGCACCACGCACACGTTATGTGTATCTCGGTTGGCGCGGGTCAATGGGAGATAAAATTCGGTGAATTTTTGCCCTCATAAGATAAGTGTGCGTTTAGTATATTAGTAGTCTGCATATGGGCAAACGTGGTTAGAGTCCCTTTTCAACCCCAGTTTTCGGCCCCATTCAAAACGGCCCGTCACATTCTTCAATTCTTTCTATGTTCAACGCAGCCAGAAGTGAGCCACGAGAGTCGAGCATCACTTGGTGCGTTCGACCACTTGACAAAAGACTTATAATTGGTTACTTTTCTTGACCACCGTCACGTGGTAAGGCGCATACCGTTTGTAAATTAAAACATTCCGGCTTCTTCTGAAAACAAGTTAGAGCCCGCTAAATGCTCGACACGGTTCAGTTTATGTGTGTGCCAAAAGTATTCGACAAACATGAAAGGTGAACTGGCTAAATACAGACTACAGCATATCGGGCCACATTTTCAGTGATAACAATGACAACTCATCAAAAGTGTATTTCCGGGAAGTATTCACTCACGCACGAAGCAGTAGTAATAGTCGTAGTGCCTAATGTAGTGTGTTCTCATCTCATCTCATCTCTAGCCAGGATCTCGAGCATAAAAAGGAAATAAACACGCAAAATTTTAAAGGGACACTTCATGAACGAAGATGTCATTAGTTAAATAATCAACACCAGTCCACTTTGGCACTACTTTCACCACTACTTACTCACAGTGTGTGTGCTCGGTAAAAATTATCGGCGTCGAGTAACGGCTATTTGTACGAAAAATCCCGTGTCAAAGCAGATTACCCAAACAGAGATTTTTTAAATTCGCGCCGTGTTATTCGAGTTATGATTTCTTATCTGCATACTTTTGTCACGCTCGATTCACAAGAAAATCATTGAATTACTATGCGTTATAGGCGCAACGGTTTGCGTTAGGTTTGTCCGATTGTAGTTATAATGTTTCGCCGAAACAATATGTTGGCGCGCTCGTTTTTCAATCTAATCCGCCGTGGTTTGACCTCTCTACACACAGTGAGAGAGACGCACGTAAATCGTGAATGAATCAAAAATTTCGAACATTGATTAAATACGAAATTTAATCTTAAAATTGGGCGAATAGTTGAAATGAATAATGGTGCTCCCGTGATCGGACGTATAAGCAATTAGTGCCTCTGCTTCTTCACGTGGCACCAGGCGCATCACCAATAGCCTGCTCTCTCTCTAGATGGTTCACCTCGGCAGGGGATTAGCGCTGATAAGGCCCCGTATTCGACCACCACTACAACATTAAGACTCCTCCCCCTTAGTGCAGTGAGTGACGGCTTATTGAAAAGAGCTCACCCCACTGATCGATAGCCCACCGTGGGGCTCAACTGAAAATCCACGACTCTTCAGATTTAAAATCGATAAAGACTGAATCTAGATGATAAGTCGAGCACATTAAGTTGCCGAGTAGCCTGCGTCACTCAGTAGTGGCCATAGTCAATCGTGTTTAAAAAAAAAATGAAAACAGGTGATGGATGATGGTGTTGTGATAACAAATCTGAGTAGCCGTTTTTAATACGATTGTAATTATGCTTGTCGAGTCCAATTTCACTTTTTTTATGGGAAACAATGTCCTTGGCTGCTCTTATCTGCTCCACGAATCACGCATCTCAAGTCACACCCAAAAACTAAACTCGAGCCTAACTACTGGCGAACATAATCTCGCACCTAAATCTGATCTGAGTGGGAGCCAACTAGAACCGGCGTAAACTTTCAATTAGTTGTTATGTTGCGTTACGCATGTTATGACAATTGCTCGTAACTGTCAGCCCCTTTTTTACACACTACGACGCGTGCGACGCGATTGACGTTAAAGGTCTAGACAAATGGGCTTTGTAAAACAACAGCTGAAATCAATGATAAACTTTTGAAGCTCGCACGGCACAAACGTCAAAAGATAAACTTATACACGTACATTAATAAAGACTTCAAAGAGACAATAGAATGAATGAAGACAGGACTCAGGGCCAGGGTCACTAACCCCAAAAACGCGGTAAACAACGCCCCAAGGGAGATCTGATCTCCTTCCCCACGACGTGAGAATGAGAATGAGCGTTCAACTTCCGCGTATATAGATCAAGGATATTGACTGTATTGTGTTGATACAATGAGAAAACTATATCCGCTTCATACTACAGTCATACTTCCCTCATTCTTGCCAAAAGTAGAATCTAGTGAGTTATTACACACACACACAACCAGTACCAATGTGTCAACGAGAACGTGCAGGGTTGACAATTGAACAAAGTACGCCTATGGGTGCACTTAATTATCATTTTGATTTACAACTGCGATCAAGCCACCATTGTAACAATGTTTCGACAGAAATAACTTCATTCTGGCGTGTGTTCGCGTGCGTCGCGTGTGTTGGCCTGTGTACTGGCCTGGGCGACCATTGCCAAGACGACTTTTTTAATCGTGCATTTAGACAATAGTGTCGATGAGTTTTTAATCACCTCCGAGCACATATTCCGGACTCTATAGTGGGGAGCAGGAAGCCAAATGGCCCGGGCCGACTAACGCCGCTGTCGTCTATGGGAGAGGCGAAGACACAGGTTCTAACGTGACACAAAGTACTGGTGTTGCACAAATAAAGTGATAAGCCCCGTTTCGTAAAAAGGATGTTTTACGCGCACACTTTTCTTCGCTATTATTTGGCTCCTTCTTCTTCGTCTAGCCCCATTGTTTGTGCCAATGTCGTTGTTTCAAAATGCGCCCTAGAATGAGGGGCCTTGCTGGCGAATATTCACCATCGTAGAGTGCAGCGTTTGATGTTCCATCCAAGTCCTCTTACTCCAACGAAAACACTTGTAATCAAATTCTGTTGGCCTTCTTTTGAAAACGTTGGCAACTTTGATGGCTGGTGTGTTGGTGGTAGTCAGTAGTCGTAGCTGAAAAAGCAATTCCCGCCCCGTTAGAGTTAATTGGCAGTTTGTTTTACATCCCCATGTATTTTTCGTATTTTAATTAGTCCCGACCGTACACCAAAAACTACAACTAACCCAATGTTTGAAAAAGCGAGAGAGGGGCAACGGCGTGAAAATCAGTCCAAAGTGTAAATTATCAACCCAGAAACAAGAAGGCGTCAATCAGCGAGCGACAAAGTGGCAAACTATGCATTAGGTTAGACGGGGCCCTGCCCCGTTAGGCCCTGCCACTACTAAAGGCTGGGCAAAAAGACCGTTAGTGGAACCACCACTACAACTTACTCACCAACTATCGACTCTTGACCGATTAGACCCCGATTTATGCGCTTTTTGGCTCCGGATTTATTTTTTGTTCACTAAGAAAAGTGTTTATGGTGTCCAAGTCACTAACAAAGCTGCTTTTGTGTCGCGACTGGGCCCAGCGTCTATTCACTTGTACTCGAGCGCGTATTCCATGTTTTTACAACACGCGCTAAATTGGGGCTAATAAGTTCGACATTGACGCTGGGCCGACGTCTGGCATCGGACCAATGGTGCCCATCATGTCTAAACCCAGATCCCGGTCAAAGTTGAGCTGCCCAGTGAGGCCAGATATCGCATCATATGAATGTCGCACGGAAGTAAATTTCCGGCTGCTTATACCCGAGTCACGTATACTCGTGGATAATCGTTAATCGCGGCTGTAGTATTAGTAGTACCCAGGGGGAATAAAAATTAACGTGATTTCTGAATCAATATACAAATTGTTCAACCAGTCCTCCAAATATTTACAAGTTCGCTTGAACCCCTCTTACCCTCCTGCCTGCTTAAATCATGTCGGCGCACCAGGTACTAGAACCGTTGAGTATAAGGTTTCAAACGAGCCGCGAGTCGAGAATCAGACAGCTCGCTGAGTACATCAAAAGTGTGTCGATCAAACAATAAATTAGCCTCACTCTTTAGTTGAACACCGCCTGGCCTGTGTGAAAGCGTGAGAACGGCGAGTGGAGCGAATAAGTCCATATGAAACCCAAAACGCCAGAAAATAATCATGTGACTCGTACTACCGTGGGTAATTTACCGACATCAATAAAAAATTAATTTTTCTAATTTTTAGGGGGGCCAAATGGTGCGGGTGATGGGCGCGTCAGTCGAATAAACCCAATTATTTGACGTCAAGCCAAGGTTTAGTAGTAGCCGTGGCGATGCAATAAAATAGTTTTGGCCCCCAGTACTTATTATTGGAAAGTAGGCTTTAACAACGGTGGGAAGTTCCCTATTCCAATTGTATATTGAACAAAGTATCGGCATTTGTATGCTCTATCCCGTGCTTTATCGACATTGAGCGTGGATAGGCGAGCTATCACAGATTTCAGATTCGCTTATCACACGCCACAATCAGTCATTGCCTAACTGTGATAAGCAGCGAAATATCTCTCATGTCTCAATGCCGCAGTGTGTGACGCGGTGTGTGTATGCTGCATCCTCACGTAAAAATTCAGTTGATTTGGTCAAATTAAGCCAAAAATTAATTGATAAGAGCTCACATTTACCCGAAACTAGCCCGATTGATCATGATAGTGGAGAGGGGGATAAGACTGCTGTAATTATCCGACGCTGGATTTTCGACTTATCCGCGAGTAACGATTCTGTGCTCCATCATGATCGAGCGCTAAGTAAAGGTGACTAGCGGAATCTTCGGCCCTCTCTCAAAGTGTAGCCAAGTTCTTGAACGTGTCAAAAGTGTTCGATAGAACTCTCGTGCGCGTGTAAAGCCTCTAGAATGGCCCCTCACTCACTCACTCGACACACCACATTGCCAGTGACATGAATCTTTGATCTCGGGCCTTTTTGTTTATGCCTGTTTATTATAGTTAGTAGTACATTCTCCCAGGACATGACAATAACCAGCTGGCCTGAAAAAGAAGTTAATTTCATGCTTCTGACGATAGAGTACAAATCTATATATATTGATTGAGACATAAGATTAACAAGTCATGATTAGCCAATTAACAAATATCTCCCACGACACTACGTATTTGTTATGTACTACACGAGATATGTTCCAACTGATGTTCGATCGTTTGACCTGCTATCAATTTTAATCGGGTCCCATTATTGGCTTTCCCCTTTTTTCTTTTCAAAAAACGTTATTTACGTCAAAGCCCTTACTCATCAACAGTCTACATACAAAAAAAAGAATTTTCTATTGTTTCGAGCTAAAACATTAGTGGAACATCAACGAGGGGGTAAAAGCGCATTCACCCCCATCTCCGGTTAGTACATGTAGCTTTATATACACATACGTCGTTGTCGTCTTCGTGGCCGGCCCCTATTGTTATTGTTTAAATCCAAAATCACTGCACACACACACACTGGCCCCATTGTGTCTTCTTGTGTTGTTGTTTGGTACTTTTAATTAACCCAACGTGTGCGCCTCAGCTGACGCGCGGAGAGAGTGGCCTCCGTGCTCCGCAAAATGAATTTTAGAGTGAACTTCTTTTGTGGTTAGTACAAAAAATGGATGGAAGAAAAGTGGCTCTGTGTGTGTGTGGTGACAGAAATTAGATTTATGTATTCTGACTTCAGGTGTCCCAACACTGTTCAAGCAGAAAGAAAAAAAAGTCGAAAAAACGCTGATTTTATAATAAACCATCTAAAGCAAACATTTTTCAGTGTGCACAAAGGTGTTTATTGGCCTTAGTGTCATAAAAAAGTGACGCCAGGGACCCAGGGGTGGTTAGGACTAACCCGAATTGTAGGGGGCCATATAAAAATCACTCGACATCTTTCGGGGGTAATGATCGAGACTTTATTGAGCACGGTCCGGTTAGCAGACTCCAGAATGTGTGTGTGTGGAGTTGAATGTGTGTTATCATTAGTTCCGATTTATATAGGAAGACGTGTTTATATTAACAGATGTTTGAAGTTCTCCCCCTTTTGTGATAAATCATCCATTCGGGCCACGCCACTGACCACAATAGAAGCCATGAGATCAAAATCAAAGGAGATTAATGATGCATAAGCATCTGGGCCCACTAGGTTTGATTTCCTTTGAACTTGCTAGAAAGCGTTAAATTTGTAGCATAGTAGTAGACAGATACATATGGACGCATGCAAAACAGAAAATGAAAAGCGTAAAATTGCGAAAATGGTAAACAGGCCGCCTTAGATTAAGGTGATTACTTAGTCTCTTTTTGATTTGGCGTGAAGTAAATCAACTTATGTAAATTTTCGCTTATTTGTGCGCGCTTAGAAGTCGATCATTCGCGCACCAATCTGATCAAAAAATCATTTCGTTTTGTCCAATCTAAGCAACCACTTCCCCTCCATCGTTCTGCCCTTTCAACCAGAGCACACGCACGGGCGGGGGGGTGTATTTTTGTAGCACTTTTTATCTTTATTCTGTGCTCCACAATTGACAAGAAAAACAACGTTTTATTCGGGGCCAAGCCCGAATCACATACCACAGTGACCTCTTATTCACTTAAAGCCAGAGTGCTCCTATGGTTTTCGTTTGTTCGAAAATCTCAGACGAAATCGATTTCTCGACTGTATAAGCTTCATAAGTAGCCCAGCATAGCGCGCGCTAATCGGCCATGTAGGGGGCCCATTTTCGGCTCTTTTCGAGCATATCGATAAATTGTTGTTCAGATAATCCCTGATCTCACCTGACAACGCCATATGGTGTTAACACCCGTTGTATAGTACCGGAACTACAGCCTATTCGCCAAATACAATTGACCAGAAAAGATAAAGTTCATTTAGAACATTACGGCGCCTGCCAATCCGTCGTTAAGCCCGCTCAAATCCATTAAAATGATCCGATGCAAATTGGTTAAAATTCGTTTTTAGAGTGTCACAAAACAAATCAAAATTACTACTCTCTCGCTTTCATCTAAAAGAGAGCCGATCAAGAGATGTGTGGAGTACAAGGACCATAAACTTGGATATAATAGTTGTGTCTTGTACCGAAAGCAAGCACCAAAAAAATCGGCGGAACTCATTACGATTTTAATTTCGTCGACATTAAAAAAAACTTCAAAGCACAACAATCGAACCAACGGTTATCATAACCTGGTTTCGACTCTATTTATATAACCATGATGTTATAGACAAAACACACACACGGATTCATGTTTTATTCATCACATCATGCTCAAAACCTGAGTAGTACTTCGCACATACGTGAAACGCCGCGTGTCACCCTCAGCCTGAAATGCACCGTCGGTTAGATGATGATGATGATATTGTGAATGTAGGAAGTTTGGCTAAAAGTGTCATCAGCCCACCGTGAAGTGGGTTTCAAGTCGACCCCACTCAACAATATAATGTCGTTATGATCACTCAGACTAGTGTGTGTGTCCTGCTTGGCCTAAAAAACGTGGCTAGACAGTGATCTAAAGCCCTATCCCGGATTTCATCAACGCATATTTGGAGGGGCATAGGCAGGGCTGTTCCGTTCACCGTCTCCAACTGTATAAACGCTGTTTTCCTGCTCTGTTGTTAGTAGTTTAGAGGTCACCAACCCCACGCAATCAAAATGCTGCATGGGGTGCCGTTCGTTTGATCTTGACTAAATGTTTTTGTTTCGATTTTTACATTCAGAAGGAGAATGATTTATTAGCCGTGTAAGGAGGGGTGAGCAAAGTGGAGTGGATCGAACAAATGGCCCCTTTTTTCATGCCTTTTTGACCAGGCCGGCTCTGTGCCGACCTTTGATCCGGGCACGTGATTGATTGTCACGTGAGGAAGTCTAGGCCGCGGCTGTCCAAGTCTGACTCGGTTCTAGAAAGAAGTGTGTCAACGCGTACTGGGAGTGTGATCTCGGCATGGGTGCGTACACAGTTGTACTTACTACCTCTCGTAGGGCCCCAGAAAGCGGAGTCACGTGTCAAAATTTATTTTAACCCCTTCCCTGCTAAGTCCCGCGTTGATTAACACCTCACTATGCCATTTTCTCTTTCCCGTTCAGTCGAGACGTGACCAGAAAAGGAATATGTTAGAAAATGCGATTATGTCCCGTGTCAATGTACCCAGCCACCAGCCGCCGGATTTTCGCTTCATGTCAGCTCAACAATTTTGATTTTAATTGATCTTATATGCTCGTGTGTGTGTTGCTTTAGAAATCAAAACGAACCAGAATATGTGTAGCGTATATCAGATACAATAGGGGTCTACAAACTAAAACTCAAATACAAGAAAGAATAATCGAAAGCTCACAAATTTTCAAACAAGGGCGTAGGTCACTTCCGTTGAATGCTGGAACCAAAAAAAACGCTACCCCTGCGAGACTACAACTATATACCAGCCCCCGGGACGTGATCAAACATACTGATTTCGACTTAGGGGCCGCCATGATGTTTCTTTTTTCTTCGAGGTGAATTTTAGATGAATAAAATACAGTTTTTTGTTGCTTCAAGGAAAACCAACGCCCCGTTTGTGTTTTTAGGGAAACAGTCAGCCAGCCAGAAAAAGCCAGCGTTTTTTGATGCCTTGATTTTGACGTGTACATTTTTTTAATACAGCTTTCGCTCGAGTCGACTTTGAAATTAATTTTTAGAAACGGCAGAAACTCGAACTTTGCTTGCCTTGTGTCGACATGCATTCTTTGGTCCTTATTTTTGGTTGTACAAGTTGATTTTACTGAGTTGTAAGCGGGCTTCACATTCACGACGATTTTTGCTTTGATTAGAATTCAGTCATTGTTTCTTCCTTCACATGGAAACGCGCGCACCAGCCCCTTGGACAAAGTGAGCTAGGCCCGTTTTTGAACCAGTTTTCTAAACAATATAATTCTGGTGAAGTAGTGTTTGGTCACGGTGATTACGGTGGACGTCACCTCATATTCAGTCGATCCATTGATTTTGACGTATACTTATCGGTCAAATCGATCCACCCACTCTCATCAGATGACAGTAATGTGACGACTCTATAGACAACAAATTTTTAACGGTCACGCCAGATTTTTTGTTTCGCGAGCGTCGCGCGTTAACTTATCAATCAACAACATACACGTATAGTCGAGCCCACCCGTGCTTGGCAGGACGTAATAAACTTATTTTGTTCGTTTCTATTATTGCTAATAATTCCTCGTAATATTTACAAGTCGAGCGAAGCTAACTCATAATTTCGGAAACTATCGCAAGTTAATGATCCTCAGCCGTGTTTCCGTCATTTCTTCCCTTATTTCGAAATTTGATTTTTTTACTTTTGATTGATAAATGACGATGAGATTGGCGTGGGACGTACAGGGGTTAACAAGATTCTAAATCGCAGTCGAAATTGGTGGGGGTGACAGGACACGATATGATATCTTTATGTGTTCCGTTGCTGCTGGTTCCAATAAGCAAAAAAGCAAAAACAAAAATAATAATAATCGTGTTTTATGAACGCTGGGCTAGGTTTCTCTCTTTTTGGACCATCGGCAAGGCAAAAAACGATTAATTGGATTTGCATGTTTTGGGGGGAGTCTAGGTGTCCCATATTGCCCTGCCGAGAGAAGTAGTAGTAGTAGGAGTTGATTTAAGCACTCAATCAAAACTTCGATCTCCATTCATTCTACTATCTTTGTCAAAATAATTTCTTCTAAATTCGACTATACTACTACATTGTTATAGTATTGGATTCACGCGGATGATCGCGAAAATAAAGATCTTGGAACAATAAACGAACTTACTAGGCGCCCAAAATGCCTGTTTCCCTGTGAGCCTATGCTCCATAGATTTGGTGAAATTTGGGAAAATAAGGTCGCCCAGCTGAATCGGGTCGATAAATCTACACACAATGCATGTTTACTCGGCTCTCGATCGTGTCATATGTTACTTATACTAGCTCCGACGCATCCCCGACGCAGTGTGTGCCGTGTTACTTGGGATGACACCTGGGAGAAAATGTTCGGAATGCTCGTGAATCTGACTGCCAAGGAGAAAAAACACCAAAATCATCATCAAACCAGGCGATGGCAAGGCGAAGAACATAATTAAATAATAACGCCTAACTCTCACGTAGCGGGCTTCTGAAGGAGTGAGTCGCGGGCAGAAGTGGTTTTGGATTTGTCTCTAGGTCGGCTAATCCGTCTGAAGTAGTAATTGCTTCATTGACAAAAGAAAGAAGTTAGAATCAACATTTTTTTCAACTTCGTCACAAGACCAGTGCGGTAATAAAACCGATAACTATCTCACTATTTGAGCGGGAGAGCAACGCTAAAGCATATACATTTGGAGACGTTGGTGCGGCGCAATGATAAAGCATGACATGAAAAACCCTGACCTCATTGCAACGTAAACAGTTGACTCGGAACTTAGACGCAATAAAACGAAAGTTTATATAATCATTGTTTCCGGCCAAAAACCGGACCGAAGATCGACTCCAAAAACGCCTAACTAGCGCAAAGACTGCTTCCTGTCAGCTGCATTCGTTTATATACAGCTCCTGGCACCATGTCAATAAGTTTGGGGCGTTCTCATAAGATCACTTTTAATTTAGGATGGGCTCTAGCGCGGATCCGGGAAACCGTCATTTTATCAATTAGTTATAGAATTATGCGATATCAGGTCTGGTTTCCCACGAGAGTTTACCGAAATATGTAACGTATAATTTATCAAATTTGGGCCCTACTCTGTCAGTGTGGAGAATCATGGCCGTTGATCGTGACCTTACCAGAGTGGATATTTACCATCATCACCCTGGAGTGTTACTGTAAGAAGCATGTTGCCACTTCTTCCATCAGAACGGCGCGGCTTTCGCGGCATGGAGGTCAATCCGCTCACCAGCTAACGAGTGCCCTCCTGGCCACGCTCGCCATCCTCCATTGTATCAGTCTCTCTACACTAACTATAACGCTGCGAAAATTTCAAATCTCGCGGCTCGCGTACGACCTCATCTCGCACCAAAATCCCCCTCCGAGTGAGTATCGACGCAGACGACGGGGTCCTCCGTCACCCTGCCTCTCTCTCTCAACGCTGTATCACCAAGTCCCATCACTTTTATTAAATAATAAGAAACCACAATAAAACTCGAGTCTCAACTTTTTTTTGCCCACCCCGTTTAAACCAGAGAGAACGTATATTTGAACGCCTGTTTACAAGTGAAATATCGAAGAAACCTCTGGAACGAAGAAGAAACAAAAAGAGTGAATCACCCGAAGATTTTTTGAAAAAAAACAAGAGAAAATAATCATGTGGCTCTACGGATTACTGATCGCCCAGGCGATGGCGTCGACTGTAATTGACCCAGTCTACTGGCGCGTCGACAATGCTCGGTAAGCTTTTGCGCTTTTTGTTGTGTTTTGGATGTCTATATAATGCCATGCTTTTTTTGGCTACTTTACATTTCGTCTGACCGAACTTCAATATTTTTATGTCAACTTCACTCACACAAGATGACGTTGAATTATTACTGGTGTAATGCGTCCTTTTACTGGGTGATCACGAAACCGTCGTCGACACCCCGCATCACCCATCACATTCATTAGTCAAACTTTATAGCTTTGCCCTTCGGCGAAACAGCACACAGAAAAGCGACAGTTGCGTGATAGTTAGAGAGTGCGAGATAGAGAGATCGGTGTGTGCATTTTGTTGGCTTGTGACAGGCCAACTTGAATGTCAAATGGAACACGACGTGGTTTGACATTTTACACTTTTTTCTACTCTACTATTCAACCCCACACACACACACCGTGAGCGAAACTGAAAACCGAAAAATCGAGCCTCAATTAGATTCAGATAAAAATCTATAGAATAGTATTACTACAAATAGCATGAACAGTACACGGGCACCCCACTCTCACTCGGGGCCAATTGACCCTTATTCCGCATCGCCTCAGCATAAACTGTTCATTTAGCATAATATCAAAAGAGTAAATACGTCGGCATTAATCTCTTTGATCAAAGTGTATATGTGTATGATTGTACCACTAGATTTTTCTGGGATCTCACTTGAAAGGTCGTATACCGTCGTATCTATCGACTAAGCAAACATAAACACACATAAATGTTTACCAAAACGTCAACGCATCGTATACATATGTTTCATCACCTGACCTAGTCCTTCTCAACATTCTAGGGTTCATATCAAACTTGAAGAATAACTAGGTCGTTTTTAGCCCAGACAAAGTGAAGTCATATCGAATTTTAGGCTCTTGGTGAATGAGTTTTGAACCTGTTTTGCGTCATAATCACCCCATAATCCGTTTTCACTGGACCTTTTACCGGTCATTTATTGATCCAGACGGATATTGTGTGTCAAGTACATCGCCAAACAGTAGTCCCACAAGTGCACACTACACACTCAGGCCAATAGTTACAATCTGCTTATAAATATGTCACAGTTAGCCAAAATATTCTGTCAACGGTCAAGTGGCCCTGCTAGCATGCTGGCGGGACCGTTGCCCTAGCCACACCACAGTAGTTTTCTCTTGAAAATCATTCGCTAACTAACTCGCACACACCAACCACGTGGTCATTCACACATAGCGGTTTTAGTCTTTCTTTGTGTGAATCGGCTAACCACTCGAAAAATAAAAGAACTTTCGTTCAGGCGCACTGATCGCCTTACACTAAAGTTTCATGAGCCGCCGGAGTGCGTGTTGGCGACTTGACTAGGGTCCCCCTACACTAGCACAAAGTAGAATTGAATCGTGTAAGTAGGCATAGGACAAGTCGAAATCCCCCTTTCAATCATTCGCTTTGATATTGCGCGTCTAATTGAGCTCGACTGCCGCGCCTCCTAAACACCACTGGTCAAAGGACCACTTTCGGTATGAAACAAACTGTTGAATCGAAAGATCGAACGAGTAATTACACGCGACTAATTTGAGGGATCCTTTGAAGTAGGGGTTTGTAACTGAGTGCTCTGTTTGGGTGGAGCCTCACTCAAATCTCAACAATTTTTGTGTGTTGACTTCTAAATAGAATAGATAGAACGACGCGTGCCACACTTAACTGACAGCACACATTCGCCCACAGTCAGCTGAACAACACGCTTGCATAAGCCGATTTGCCTATTTTTTCACTTTGAAAGGTGTTATGACTCAATTAGGGGCGTTAGTTGCCTCTTTCTGAAACACAGGCAAAATCTGAAACAGTTGTTTGTCCAAGTGGATGGATCATATCATGCCTCAAGGGAGCACTAATCTTTCTAAATTCCTGTTCTATAATTTAAACTATAAAATGCTAGAATGAACATCCACTCGAGCCAAGACTCGCTCACTCAATCTAGCTAGATCGATTTATTAATCGTAACAGCTGAAGGCTAAACGGGTGCCATAAAGTGAATACAACTTCCGTGAAAGGACGTTTTGATAAGCGCCCAGAATATGTCCTCATGTCGTCCTGTCGTCGCAGTTTTTGGCACCAGATCACCATTTCAGTCGACAAATTTCATGCCTGTTTATACACTCGTTCGAATCATCAAATAATGATGTCTTTTATGGTGCCGCACCACGTCCATATTGC
>SCLD01020844.1:0-18326 GCA_004367895.1 Oikopleura longicauda
TATGCCAGACACTCTCTCGATCAATTTCGCCAGAGCCGTGTTATATTGACAGTGTGTCATTATACGCCCGATAACGAAGTCTCAATTTATTCCTGTTCAGAGTTCCGGGGTTGTCTCCATCCTAATCACCAAAATCTCAAACTCGGCTGGCGAAGACTATCGCGGCCAGTGTTGCGATGGCACTACGTCATCGCGATCAAGTTCATCATGCAGCCTCGACGATCAATGCGATACGTACTTCAAGGCGTGTGTCTCGACGGCGACCTCGAGTTCAAGCAACGCATGCGAATTTGGCGGCGCGCGTACACCCGTTCTAGGCACCCCGCGTTTTAGACATTTTTTTGAGACGCAGTGAAACAAAAAAACGCAGCGCGCGCTAATTAATAAATTAGCAATGCTCTGATAATCAGCGTAAAACCATTAATTGCCCATGTTTATGGCACACTTTTTTTAAAAACGGGCCAAAAAAGGTGGAAACAGTTTCGAGAATGACGGTTTGGACAGGCATTTTGTAATGAAGATCCCATTCAAAAAGGCATGGATGGTAAGTTGACATTATTCGGATGATCTGAGCAGTGGCACTTAACCCCCGATTAACCTTATACTTGCTTCCTTACTGTAGCGAAAAAATCACCAGATCAGAACCACATTCATTGTTATGGGAGACTGGGTACCACTTGGTTATTATGTTACAAATACTACACTCACACGCTTTTTTTTGTAAGTCCACACACAATTTTCGTGACCTTTTTTTTATTCGTAGGTGAATAAGTGTGCGACGTGTACGTCGATCAAGTAATGGGTCGATCCGTCATTCGCCCAGTGACTTTTCTTTTTTTTCAGCATAGTGAGACAGCATAGCCAAGAGTCAATAATTGGCCCACGGTAAACGCTGATACTGTTGTTATTCACAATTTAAAAGTTTTTTTTGATCGGAACGGCCAAGTACATAAGTTTGCGTGACTAAAGGCACGATTGTTTGTGGTGCAAAGTATTGGCAATCAAAATGACAAAAATCGTAGCTGCGCTTCGTTTTAAAAATAGAAACTCGAAAAAAAGAAAGTCTTAGAGATAGTCATCAACTCCCCAAACTTGATTTCAACGGGCGATAAGACAATTTGTGTTAACTCGGTTCCAGCCACAAGAAAATGCTTCCCCCTTCAGCCTTTTCAGATTAGAGCTGGATTTAGGGCTCGTTTTGTTAAAATAAACAATTTTGTCGTAATTATGATATCGTACACCTAGCCGTATATTTATTTGCCTTTTGCCCGTAAATTATACGATAGAGCCAAAGTGAAAATAAATAGCCATTGTGTGTAGTCGGCGCAGCCCATTATGAGGATGTCAAAGTGGAAGAAGGCCGAAAAAAGGGATGGACTATTCTTTCTTTCTTTTTTGTGTCGAGTGTTGTACATTGAAATTATCTCATTTTCCAATCAACCTGTCAAAATATAACATTTTTGTGTCGTGACGTCGACACACTCGCGCACTCCGAAACACCAACCAACAAGACTGACATGAAACAAACGAAACAATCGTTCTTTCCTTATCTCCCCGCTTTACCACCACCGCCGCCGCCAAAAGTAAAAAAAGATTTCGTCGAGCCTGTCTGAGCTCCGACTTTCGTGATTTTTGATGCCCTTAAATTGTGGTACACAAAACTCTTTTTGTTGGTCATTTTTTTGGTGGCGCGCGGAGGCGTCGTCGTGCATAAAAAATCGGATTAGTATCTCTAGAAAAACAAATTTTTGTTTCGCTATAAGTGTTCCGATCGGTGGTGGTGGTGGTGTAGGTGTACGGTAGTGAAGAGAGACCTAGCGTAATTATGCTTATCGCTTTCACGAAAACGGATATAGATCAAATTGAAGTCCAACAGGCACAAAACTTGTTGAGCCAACGCCAACGAGAAGTATAACGGAAACCATTGATTAGTCAATATCAAGTGCGCGTCCAAACTGGCGCAATAAGCCGGCTGACATGGCCATATGCTCGCTACAACTACTTGACACATTGATGTCCGACATATGTAGGCCCAAATTGAAAAAAACAAAATATCGACGATATCAAAAAGCGGTAATTCGTCAATTTCTAAGGGGCCTGACAGTTTGATATGCACCGATAGAGAGAGCCTACCAATATTGATTAACCCCGATTATGCGGTTCGAATATGAGAAAGATGATTAATTCTGCGTTTTTGTTACTAATTTGACAAATTAGGTTTAGCGGGGATGAAGTGTGTGTGAGTTTAGTGATTCACCACCACCGACCGCTAACTGCTCCTGTCGAAACACAGGAACATATTCGTACGTTCGATCATCGTTCATCTACCCTTTTTCGTCAAATGGTGCCAAGTTCGAATTATAGCTTACATTTGTAGATCAATCATGATAGTCACGTGCCACACCGGGAGACAGTTTCCTTATCAGCCATGACGTCTGCCAGAAAAAAGGGGTTGAGAAAACGGAAACAGGCGTTGATATGAATACAAATGGCTCCTAACTCCAAGTGTATAAGCCGTTTGTGGTTTCTTGGTGGGCAAAAAAGGAATTCTGAAAAAAACGAAGTCTAGTATTTGTAGCGTTGTTTGATAAAGTAAAGGCCTACGAAAAGAATGCATAAAATTACGCAGTGATTCACTGTGTGGTAAAAACCTGGCAGCACCCTGGGCTCAGCGCGCTAGAAGGGATGAATAAGTTAGAAAAATATCAATCAAGGGATGAGTCTACTTAAAACGCGTGATTAGATTTAAAGTACAACGAAAACATAATTTCTTGGCACCGTCGAGCTTAAATGTATAGATTTGATTTTTTCGTCGAAGAATAACTCGTCTTATTCGGAATTAAGTATAGCAATATTAGCCATTTTAAAATGAAACCGTAAAGTGAGCATGAATAGAATTGAATCGACTTAGAAAAGACTTAGTCATTACTATATTATTACGTTTTTTTGTTAATGTAAATGTTCGCCACTCTCCCAGCATTAGCACGTGTTCGGCTAAAAATGGTGAGTGACATTGACTGTGCAAATACGTCAGGGTATCGATAACCGTGAGAAAGTAGTACTGATTCAATGTCAGATCGTAAAATCATCACTTTTTTCAGCACAGGCACAAAAAGAAAGGGGCTTTTTGTTGAACAACGGTCCCCGCCGTTCTTCTCAATTTCGACCGAAGCGTCATCGCCCGATAAACCAAAATATAAAACCACAATATGTGCCGTGAAGCGTCAAATTAACTTGCTTTTGACCTTTATTTGGAAAACGCTCATTTTTAATCTCCATTTTCAATTGTGGTATTTTGAGTGCCTTTTTTTCAATTGTCGCCCACAACCGTCTTGGGCTGGACTTGGAATAAAAAATTCTGGAATTTCTGTCACGTCTTGACCTCGAAAGATGCCATAAAGAAGAGCCAGCACTTCATCCAGAAAGTGGAGAGTGAAGTCATGGGAAAATTAACGCTTTACGATTTCCATTTTATATTATCGGAAGTGCCAAGTTCAGTATCATCTCTCTGATGTTCATGTTATACTGGGTAGTGCGCTAAATCAGCGTGAGAACTTTGATTCTATGTTTTTTCGCCGTCAAAAGCACAAAAAATTGAGTCTCCCTACCACATGCTGAGTAAATCGCATTAGGAGATAATAGCCCACAGCAAAAGAGGCTCTTTGACAGATTCTCATGATTGATTTTCGAAAATCGTCCGATCATCTCAAGTCTTAATTCGTGGACAGAACTGCAACAGATCACGGCAGCTGTTGATTCACGCACGAAACAAGAAGTGAACTTATCTCTTTCGTTTGATGTACAGGTGGCTGACATCAGAGTCACTTTCCCATACTATTTTTACGAGGCGCTCTGTTTAAAGCCCAGAATAAAAACCGAAATCAGCATTCTGGTGCGGTGGTTGGGGTCAACTACCCATGGCACCCCCTCAAATCAGCTGTCAGTGTGTGCGCGTGGCACGGGGCTGGTTTCGCCCGGGCTGACCTTTGGTGTTTTAGTCTTTGAGTTGAAATGTGGAGAGTGAGAGAAGAAAAGGTTGGAAATGTCGTTGAATAATACTAAATGTTTCGTTCCGGTTTTCAAAATTAGCTAACTAATGTCGACGTGAAAGAAATGTGGGTCTAATTGATTCACTTGGCTTTTGTTTGAGGAAAATGTTAAACTAACAAAATTCTAAATATTACATAAATTGAGACTTAGCGGTCCCTTCCAGGACCATTCGCGCGGCGGCGGCGGCGGAGATTCGCTCAAATGGGTTTTGGTGTTTGGGTTGAGTGCCACTCCAATTAGGGACTTTTTTGTCACGGGGACTCCTCTTCTGCATTGTTGGCAGACTCGACGACACATCGAACTGAGCGTGTATATTTCAGATGGCCTATCAGCTCGATTTGGAAGCCTGGGACGAGGATGTTTCGGGCAATGATACGCTGATTGAGCGACACACCGAAACCAAAATTCTGCAACCATCGAGCCAATGGGAAACGCGACGACATGACGGGTCGACGGCGTTGATGGAGTACAAGATTAAAGTCGAGTGCGACCCGAACTACTATGGACCACAATGCTCAAACAATTGCGAGGCGCGGGACGACTATCACGGTCATTACAAGTGCTCGCCAAACGGTGAAAAGATTTGTCTGGGCCAGTGGAAGGGCGAGTACTGTACCGAGCCAATTTGTGCCGCCGGTTGCCACCCAGAACACGGCTATTGCAAGGAGGCCGGCGAGTGCAGGTTTGTAGACATCCGTTTCTATCCGGGCCGGATTTGACTGGATGATTTCAATTCAGATGTCGCTCCGGTTGGCGTGGCGACAATTGCGATCAGTGCCAGGTGCGTCAGGGCTGTCAACATGGCTCATGCGAGAAACCGTTCGAGTGCAACTGCGAGCCCTACTGGGGCGGGGACGATTGTGCCATTAATTTGAACATTTGCGGCGATCGACCATGTCAGAATGGGGCTCGATGCGAGAATCAGTACGGCAATTTCAGTTGTACCTGTCCATCCGGTTTCTCTGGTAAGATTGCTTGTTTTCATTAGATTTGGTGTCTTTAGCTTTGTATAATCATGTGACCTAGATGATCTCTAGATGTTGGTAGCTGGTGTAATAAACGCCAGCAGTCCAGATGAAGGATCATCTTCATGTTTCTAATTAACTTTGCGCGAACACATGTCTCGGGTGAAGTCGCAAAGCCTAGATCCAATTTTCGGGATTAGCTCTCCCCGGGCCCAAGATTCGCGCAGCTTTATTTCATCTTTATTTTTTTCAGGAAAATACTGCGAGCATGCCGATCACTCCTGCGCCACGGCGCCCTGTCAAAACGGTGGCTCATGTCGGCCAGACAGTAAACATCCGGCGACGGCGTACACGTGTCACTGTCGACCCGGGTTCTATGGCGAGCATTGCGAGTTTGAGATTGACGAGTGTCTCAACGCGCCCTGTGCGAATGGCGGCGTCTGTCACAATTTACAGGTTTGTTATTTCGCGTTTCCCGTGCCCAGGCCAAGCAAATTCTAATTGAACATCAGGGCGACTTCGAGTGCGAGTGCGCGCCCGGATGGATGGGCAAAACCTGTCAAATTGGTGAGTCTATAATAATTGCTATTATTTCAAGTAAAAGTGAGCAGAAAAAAGTCTAGTAATGGACGCGACTATTTTTCTAACTAAGCGGGTCGACCAAACAAAGCAAGCAATCTCCGTTTTTTTCGTAGATAAGATCCGCTTTAGTCATGTTAGGCCCCCCGTCGTATATCCATCTGGTGATGTAATCATGATCACCGTCGGTGTTTTAACAATTAATGAAGTCCAAGTTTAACAAACCAAACTTTCGCTTCAGATATCGATGAGTGCACACACGACAACAAATGCATCAACCACAACGCGTGCGTTAATTTTGTCGGCGATTTCCAATGCATTTGCAAGCCGGGCTGGACCGGCAAGCTATGTGATCAGAGTGAGTAATTTGTTCGAAATTTGTGTTCTTATCAAGTGGCCGTGTGTGTGCGCGAAGGGCGAAACATGAATATCTAATGCGTTTTTTAGACATAAATGAATGTGCCAATCATCAACCCTGCTTAAATGGTGCAATTTGCGTGGTAAGTTTCATTCCTATACTCTCTGTTTTCTAAGATAACAGCAAAGTTTGGGGCCCACAGCTACTTTGAAGTGTGTAGTTACCACACTGTCTCTTTCCTTAGCTCTGAAAATCACTTAAAAACTTCAAACGCCAGCGTATTCAATATGCGCGGCGCGTGTTCTCATCATCCTCCCAATTCCTACTTGTTGGCACTCAGCTGTCCACTGCTGAATCTGTCGCGCTGACCTTTGTTTCTAGGATACACCAGGCAGTTTCGCCTGTCAATGCCAGGCCGGCTTCACTGGCGCCTTATGTGAGCTCGATATTGATGAGTGTGCCACAAGTCGCTGTCAAAACGGTGGTACATGTACCGATCTTATCAATGGATACAAATGTCGCTGCCCGGCCGGTTTCTCCGGGAAGCATTGCGAGGTAATAATTTTTTTTGGAAACCAGTGTATATTTAGCGCCTTTCAAGCGCCAGCCAAAAATTCACACTTAACTCACACACAAACCTCGAAAACAGACATTTTTACACTGATTTCTGCGGTTGATCTTACTATCGACATTCTTTAGGTGCCAATGGGTTTCTGTTCACGCTCGCCATGTCAAAACGGTGGCATTTGTTTTAACGTTGACGCCGATTATGAGTGCCAGTGCCCGATTGAGTTTGATGGGAAGAACTGTCAGAACATTCGCGACCAGTGCAAGGAGCCCAACACCCAGTGCAAAGGTAAATACCAGTCGTTGAACTTGAGGCGACAAAAACTGAAGTTCGACGAGACTAAATCAGTGACCTCGTTAGCTGGGCACCAGGGGGTATAGTGTAACTCACACTGTATTTAATCAGGCTCATAATCCAAAGAATCACTAACCTTGAGACTTGCCGAAATTGATTTGTTTAGTGTTGGTGTTTTTTGTGTTCGGGGGGCGAAAAAGATAGTATTTTCGTCACTTTAACATGAAAACGTGTTCCCCGGAAGTGTTAGCTAGGGCTAGATCCGATTTAAAGTCGACATTATGCGACGGTCTGTCGCGCCCAAATGTAAAATGTAGCACTTTTTTTGGAGCGATTACAGCCGATAGGTAGCACAAAAACGGGTAGCTTGGTACACACAGTGAGCTTTCGTTTCAAGGTCAAACAAAATCAGTGTGTTTTCTCGCTCCGGCTTTGGCAATGCAAACAGTTAACTCAGTAGAGCCATGGCGGAAATACCTACATATTTCTTCAGTTCCTATTCAGTTGGATACATATTGACGTAATGCATAAATTTGGCGTTTGAAATAGGGGGCTGGAATCTCTCGTCACCAAGTACGACAAAGTACCATATACATTTAAAAAAACGATAAATATTTGCGCGTTTCATTTCTAACCCGGAACTGTTATATTCAGTACTCGACGCATGCGAGACCGAAGTCGCCACCGCCACCCGGTACGGGTACCAGAAACGCATTGACAGCTCGAAACAGTGCGGTTTACATGGGACATGTTCCGCAACTTCAATGTCACAACGGCAGTGTCGCTGCGCGCCCGGCTTCACGGGCGAATTTTGCCATGAAAGTAAGTGTATCAAAGTGCTCATTAACTTTATCACACACACATTTCTTGGCAGACGAGTATCACGGTCAACATAATTTATATTTCGTTTTCCGCTTGCCATATGTCCCCACCGTCACTGTGACGATGATCCAATTTTCTAACGCCGTTGTTCTTCAGACATTGACGAGTGCGCTCATAATCCGTGTTTGAACGGGGGCACCTGTATCGATGGGGACAATGCGTACCAATGCGCATGTAAACCTGGCTACACAGGCGCAACATGCCAAACACGGGTGAATGTCTGCGAGACACAGTCAACGCCCTGTGCCAATGGGGCCAAGTGTCGGCCAGGTCATTTGGATGATTTCCACTGTACATGTCGAGCTGGTTGGTTTGGCAAACGATGCAATCTCCGCTCGAGTGAGTAATTTATTGAACGGACCCCTCTTTTTGCGGTTTGAACTTGACCATCTAATATGTTATTCCAAGCTGATGGGCTCTGCTCAGCGAACCCGTGCAAGTCTGGCAAGTGTATTGAAACAAAACGCGGAAATGGCTTCACTTGTCAATGTCCATCCGACCGTACTGGATCGCTGTGTCAGTATGGTAAGTGACTTCAACAAATTGTGTGTGTTCATTGCATTAACGTTTAATGAAGTCAAACACACACTGTGTACGCGCGCGAACCCTTGCGGGGCACATGGCAAATGCGAGGACTTGTCGTTTGATGGATCAGATGCTTATCAATGTCATTGTCGCGATGGGTGGCAGGGGGAACACTGTGATAAAGGTAAATACGATAGTCAGTATTAATACGATAGTAACACACACACTTTCAGAAATTGACCATTGTTCACCGAACCCGTGTTTCAATGGCGCCGAATGTATCAATGGAGACAATCATTATGAATGTCGATGTAAGCCCGGATTTGATGGGCCCGAATGTCGTCACAGTTAGTATTTTTTGATCCGATTATAGCCTGGGATTCTTACCTTACTTTTCCTAGATATCGACGAGTGTGCCTCGAACCCATGTGCCATTGGGGCAACATGTGTCGACGGTGTTGATACGTTTCGATGTGAATGTCCAAAGGGTCGAACCGGGCACTTGTGTGAGCAATTGATCGAGGCGCCACATCAACGGAGCTGCTCCTACAAGGGCGATTTATTCGTTCACTCGTATGAGTGGAAAGAGCTCTGCAATGCGTGCTCATGTACAGATGGGAAAACAACTTGCACACAAATTGACTGTGGCTTAACCGAATGCTCCAAATATGATACGTGTGGCCCGGGACAGGAGTGTTACTCACTAGATACACCGTCCAACACCAACTGCGTCTCCGCCACATGCACCGAGCGTTTCTTCTGTCTGCCCGCCGATCACTCCAACAGTCCACTGATGGATGAAAAATGCGATATCGAACTGAGTCATGAGAACACGGCCAAAATCAATCTCCAATTCAAAGTTGACCAGATCAGCCAGTTGAGCGAGGTAACCATTTAGTGCATTTGATAACAACATTGACTAATGTCGAATTTAGGGCGTCCACTCGACCGATGTGTGTGCAGCATTGCGCTACTTAGAAGTGTTGAAAACCTATGCAACTGGACAAGACGTCACCATCAGCTGCTGCTCAAGCAGTATCGGCACTGTCGTCGTCACAATTGTAAGTATACTATTGCCACTTCCTGACTTAAATAAAACTTTAAACAGGAGCACGATAATGCCGCCGACGTCGCAAAGGAGATACGCATGGCTGTCATTGAAGGCCCCGTCGCCGTGGACACAAAAGACCGACACATTCTCCAGTCCATTTACGATGTCGATATTATCAAAACGAATGGTGAGTTAAAATTGACTGTCGTGACTTGTAATTAACTGATTCAGATGCGACATCGACCGTGTGGCTCATTATTGCCGTTCTTCTGTCAATTCTTCTTGTGTTGATTCTTATTCTGGGTGCATTTATTATTCGCTACAAAACACGCGGATTCAATCATGGCGACGAGAGCAATTACACATTAGGCAGTAGTTCGGGATGTACAGATCAACTCGTGATGACATCGTCACCATCAACCACTGATCAACTGCATCATCACAACCATCACCAGGCACAGCGATCGGGCAGTAGTGATCTGGATCAATTTATCTGGGTGGCGCCAAATAGTTCTACCTCGCAAACGCAGAGAGCCAATCACAAAAGTGTTATCAATGGGCCAATCATATTCCAGAATCAGCGTTATTCACACTTAATACGGACCAATCAGAATATTGTGACGGGATCGCACTCACATTTGCACCAGCACTCGCACTCGTCACCACCACCCTCATATGACGAGTCCAGTCGATATTATTCTACCATACAACCCAGTACTTATAAATAACTTAATAATAATAATAACTGTGTATCATATGCTTTTTTTCTTCATCAATAGCGGGACAAAACACACTTCCTGCTTATTACTTACTGCGCCATGACTGCCCTTTCTTGAACGACCCTTAGTCTGCCTCAATAACTCGTTCACAACTTAATAAAGTTCAAAAACACCTCTTATATAGAATTTTGTGTCTTCTATGGTTTCACCGTGAACATTTATTTGAGAGTCAAAGTGGTATCAAAGTAACGATTGGCTTTTGTAGTTTTTACCGGATATGCGGTGAAACTGCCAGGATAATCAGTGGATAAGTAGCCCGTTCCATTTTCTAACGTGGCCACTTGTTCAACTCCATCAAGTGCAACGCCTTTAGCATGTACTTTAATGCTCCGCCCGACCTAAGCCGACTTAAATTGAACTTATATGATACATATACATATAATAACAGCCTGTTACAGTCGACGTATTGGCTCAGTTGGATACATTTACCCTGGTGTTAGGGGACTATTGTCAGTATGTCTTAAAATAAATCAAACTTGACGACATGATGTTTGATGTATGATGTTAAAATTGAACTAACGTCTGAGAATCTTGTATCGACAAATAAATAAAAGACGAAAACAATTATGAACTTCTTATGAATTTTAACAAGCGTGTGTTGAAGCAAAACGTGTTCAATAAAGTGGTTGAAATGCAAACAAATAGTTTTTCTTCTTCGATGATTTCAAATGGGAATGATTCTGTTCCTCGTAATACTTTCGAATGGGACGCCTGTCGACCATTCGCCCATTTCGGTATTCAAACCGGAAATTCTGACCACCGGTTTGATCATTCGTATCGTAGTAGCCAAGTTTATCCATGTCAACATCGAAGTTTGGCTGAAGTGTAAATTGGTAAAATGAACTAACTTTCAACTAAAAACCTGTATATCATACGCCTTGGGCATTTTTCTTGGTAAATGCTTTGAGCATTCTTCCACAAGCGGCTTGGAACCTGGCGTGTCGATGTAACGTGAACCACCGCCATGAAAAAATCGTCTTCTACTTTTTTCACTGTTGATCAATTTCCATAGACGGTCTTTGTATTCACTTGCAATTGTAGATGAGCCAATCAATTGTCCATGGAGCATGTTACCAAGCATGTTGTCACTTTGCTTACCATCGACAGATGGACCATCATAGGTAGCTGGTTTATCCAAATCGACAACACCGTGACCCAAATCTTTTTCAAATGTTTCAAATGCCTCTGGATACTTGGCCTGGCCTTCCATCAACTCCATTACTGCTTTGAGACAGTTGGCAAAAGGCGTCCAAATTTTAAAATCAGCTTCGTCAATATGGCCATCAGGAATGTTTTTCTTGTATCGCAATGGATCATGCTTCCACTGTGCATTCGCCGCCCAGCCCTCGGCCAGGGGACCATTATGCTCGTCAACGGTACAAGAGCCCTGTTGTGTTACCTTGCAACAGTCATTCTCAAATGGCTTTGGATTGCTTACTGGCGCTGATTCGATGCCAATGCCGATTCCCCAGCGATCGGTTGGTTTGCCCTCTTTTTTGACGGCGCCAACATTAAGCTTTGCGATCTCTCCTCGTTCAATACCATGATCCATTACGTCAATAAAGTCATCGGTTTCATTGCGTACTGCAGCACAGCTCATCTTCTCCCCAAAGTTCTTCTCCAAATCCCACAGTTGATAGTAGTAATCGCGCATGCAACTGGTGACGCCGAAAGTGGTGTGATTTCGACAAAGTGGTTCAACGGTACAACCAACATTCAGTGCCTCACCATCTTGGCCATATGAACATCGCTCCGACCAGTCAGCATTCAACCACTCGTTGCCCTCGTGTAACGCCGTCTTGCCCAGGTGTTGATTCGTGTATCCAGTGCGGAGATCTTTTGGTGCGTTAAAACGCATCAGTTTGTACCGACCAAATCGAATCGCCACACCTCCAATCATATCGGCAACCAGCATTGACGATACACGTTCCATTGCTCGTTCATACTCGACATAAGCCTTGCCCTTCGCGTCATATTGCACCGGGGGCGACTCGTCCTTGACATTGAAAGCGGCGGCGAACGAGTTCGAGTCCTCGGCAATGCACGCATCCCAACCGACCAGGAAACCAGTGTTTAGCTCGTGCGTTTTGAAGTGTTGAGTACGATTAAAGCCTAACACTTTTAATTCCATGTTCTGGTCGCGACTGACTTGAACTGTCGATGTGTATGAATCCATTGATTGGGTACTTATTTTGTTCTTTGACAAGCTTTTCATATAAGCCCCGAATCGAAGCTCCTCCGGTTTTGACTTTCGGCCCAAAGTAGCCGGCTTAATATGTGTTGGTGCAGTTGACGAGTCAAATCCGTAGATACACTTGTCTCCATTAGGCAAGGGATAACCAAGTATATCGGCGAAAGTGGCAAACAAATCAACTTGGCTGATGGGCAAATCGAAGTTGGTTCCTTGCAACGCACGATGTGTCCCCAGCGGCCACCAGGTCAACATGGGCACGCGATTGGATCCCTCATAGAGACCACCTTTTAACCCTCTCAACATTTGCGTACGGATATGGCCAAAGCGGTTGAATGGTCGCAGCGCAGTATGATCGGGCCCATTGTCGCTGGTGAACATGACGAGTGTATTCTCGGCAATTTCAAGCTTATGCAGTTTTTTCATCAACTCGCCAATAAACTTATCCATCAATCCAATCTGCTCACCGGGCTTGCCTAGACTTACATATGGCATGTGTTCATACGGTCGATCCGGATTATATGTAAACTCGTGCGAGTAGGGCATGTGCGGGCCGCGAAAGGCCAGATACATGAAAAATGGTTGATTCCGACCAGTTGGTCGTTTCTCTCCTTTCCTCATTGCCGGGTTTCGTTTCCGCACATGCTCTTCAATATAGTCAACCGCCGTTTGATGGAAGCGACGTGTGATGAAACGAGAGTCAAAATTGAGTTGGGTTCGTTTCGGCACCGTATGTTTCAACATCTCGCACACGTCGCCCTTTGGACAATCAGCAATCATTGCCTTGCGCGCTCTGTCCGCCTCCTTATACGTTGCATATGTCGTGCCATTGACGGCAAACTCAAAGTTACCGGCAAGTCTGTCCGAATACGTGTTAATTTGTAAATTGGCAACCAATACACGACCAGTTGGTCGTTCGACAAACCGAATCCAAGGTCGCCCATTTTCAGGGTAAACGTCAGTTTGATTCGTATCTCGAAAAGCTTTGTACGATGAAACGTACCCATCCAACAAGTGATAGTGTTTTGGATGTTTGTAGAACTTCTCCTCCGCTTCTGGCGAAATGCTTACATCGCCGTGATAACGGAAATTTGAAAACACGCCCCATCGATCAAACTGCGACAATGGCTGATCGTTGACAAAGTAACCCGCGCCCGGGAAACAGCAATAGTTCCGCGAGTTGAAAGACTGATCAAATCCCCACGCTCGGGCGCCGTCAACGAAGAATGCATTCGTTTCATTATTCCCCGTCATGATGCCTCCGACAGGCTGCATTTTACCCACCACCATTGTGTGATAATTGTTGCGCTTGAACAGGTGACTGATAATTTTGCGCCCATACTCAAGCTTTGTCGGTCTATAGTTGTAATGGCCACTTCGAAAGTTGTACCGTCCAGTGAGCAAACAGTAACGTGATGGGCCGCATTTTGAGTTGCAAGAGTGAGCGTCCCTGAAGTTAATACCCTAATTGGGATTGAAGGCAAACCTCGATGTACAAAAAGTTCACCTTTGATACGAGCTTGTCAATGTTAGGGGTTGGCAGCAGTTTCGATGGATTATTAATTGAAATGTCTCCCCAAGCCATATCGTCTGTATTGATCAACAAAACATTGGGACAGTTTTTATCGTGACGCTGGTCGCTTTTTTGGCCTTGCATGGCGAGTTGAACTTTCATTATCACTGCTAGTTTGATTATGATAACAAATAATGAGAGCATTCCACTTTAAAAAACCCTCATTTGAAGATAAACCCACTGCATTGATAAAACTATTTAAGCAACCAAGTTTCAATTCGGAGTACTTGTTTAACTCTTCTAACGAGTGTGTTTCGTCGAAGGTCATATTTATTGTACAGGCTAAGTATGCAACGAAATTCAGTACTTGATTTTTGACGTGAGATAACTGCGCAGGCAAAACAAATGGCCGTTTATGGTAAGGAAGTTTTCACATAAAAAGTACGAATTTGGCTATAAACAAATGGAATAGGGATGTCACGTTTATTATCACTAATAAGTCGAACTTATTTTGATTTTAACGTTGCAATAACCTGATTTGCTGTACTTTTTCAGACGTAAATCAATTTAGACTTCTGGTTAGGTTCACAACATCACCTTTTTATAGGGAAGTTAAAAATAACGAAGTAGAATTACCGAACTTCATCGCAAAAAGCCGTCGCAAAGTTCGTTATATGGGGTCTGCAATGGGCTTTGGCTTATTGATTCCGTGCGTGGCGCAAATTGTATCTTTTATTAGTAGAAATAACAAGTTGTTGTGGTTCCCAGAGACCTCAAGGTTAAAAATTGCCCTTCAACAAATCCATACTTCTTCAATATGATGAAGTCAAACATCGATTTAAATTGAAGTGACATTCAGCTTTTAAATAATAAGGCCAAGGACTTCAACTTGTCAAACCGTGATGCATAAATAAGTCGACTCGTTCCTGTAATTGCATCCTGGCCACATCTCTTCTCAAGCTTCCATCCATTTTCGCGTTCCGTCTCTGTCAATTCAAAATCATACGTGTTTGGCTCGGGTTCAAGGGGCCGATCATAGCCCCGGTCTCTCACTTCGCGCGATACGACAAGGCAAACGAGCCCATGTACTAGCAGTCCAGGCCGCATTGTGCAGGCATGCGCTATACTGGCCAACAATGTGAACGGCAAAGCAAAAAGCCACAATGATGATGGTGCGGCGGAGAATGGGAGAAGGATGCTGGAGAGGGATGCTGCTGCTGCTGATGATGATGATGATGATGCCTGGTAAGGGTCCGCGTTAGAATGAGGATGACATTTTCATGCTTTTTCTAGCGCGCTGTCCCGTTACGTCACGAGATAGGGCGGGTGAGGGTGAGTGGGACCATTTATTCACGAGTGAAATATCTTCGGGCGATCTTCGTGGCTAATTTTAATACAGCCGAAAAACGACGAAACAGAACGACTAGGGATTACGGCTCGCGGGGTTAGGGAGGTGATTAACTTTGCTCCTACAAAAAAACTTTGAACTTTGCACTTGCACATCATTGTGTGTTCCAACTCAAATGAATTAATGAGGCTAAAATAACAAGCTCATTAGCTCTTCAATGAATGGAAACAAAACGAGGCTGATCTGTATTTAATCGGCGTGTTTGGTACGACGGTACGAACAGAATAAGAAAAGTCGAATAATGAAACTAACTTTTTTGGTTACTGTGGTGACTGTTACAGCCGCGTTCCGACTCAACCGCATCATGACCAATAAGAACGGCGGGCCCAATGTACTTAACTTTTGCGATCGAAAATAATTTAATCCGAATCAAGCTAATGCACTTTTAGGTCGCGTTGCCGAACGTTGTTGCCGATTCGGCCGCGCGTGATATGTACTACATGATTGAACATCCGAATCCGGCCGTTGTCTACTAGAAAAGAAGCTCTAACACAAGTACGGAATAAATGTTATGTTACGTTGTCGCCTTATTTACGTCATTGTTTTACGCATCATACGACGTCGCCTGAACCGTTACCAAGTTTACGTCAATTAAGTGGAAATAAAAGTATCTCTTTCTGTACCTCCGGAGTAAAAGTTGTTTTATGGCCGATGATTGGCGATTGTATCATAAAATGAGGTGCTTATAATGAACTGTTGTCTAGACTTTTAATTCATTCGATACAAAAAGACAAAGATATGAAACTACTCGCCGGACTAGGCGTAATCTCGACCGTTACCGCTCACTCATGGCTCGCCTGTGTTGACTATGGCGAGAAGAACGCGCGTTACTACGACCATGCCAAGTGTCGCGGCTGGCCCCGTGCTGCATCGCGCTATGCGCCCATTGGTGGCGTTTTCGGCGGTGATACGGGCTATGATACGCGACCACAGGGCAATACGGTGCCATGTGCGTCAAAACGCGCCGCCGATGACTATGAGAATGGGCATCACTCGGCGGTGTACTTCCCGGGCCAACAGGTGGTCTTGGCGCATCCAATGAAAAATCACGGAATCGGCTCGTGCACGAACAAGTACATTCCCGACAACGGAAACTGGATTTACTATAAAGAGCAAACCGCAGTAGGCGATCAGGATCCAAAGCTGTTCGAATTCAAAGAAAACAAGCTGGTTGACTTGGGCATTTCGCCCTTTGGTCATCAAGTCCCCGATGATCAAGTTGGGGCCTTCCCCAAGCCAGGCTTTCAAAATGCGCCCGCCTTTTGCGAGGATACGGACAAGGCCCTCGGCACATACTCGTTCAACATCCCAAACGATTTAGAGCCGGGCAGCTATACATTTGCTTGGTTATGGGCGTTCAACGGTCAACAGGATTACTACTCAACCTGTTTCGATGTTGATGTTGTTGTCGATGCGGCTGCCCGTGCGGCAAAGATGACCGACCGCGGCCAAAATGACTTTTCAATGCCTTGCGACTCGTCGCCAACTTCGACTGGGGAAGCCGGCAGCATGCTCGGGTGTGATAGTATTGACGGTGGGAATGATGGCGATGATAGTGGGTGAGTTGACGCGGCATGTTTGTTCCTTTTTTGTCTTTTTTATGATTACATAACAATTTTGTGTTTAGTAATGATACCGGCACGGACAATGGCGGCGACGATGAGGGTGACAACACCGGAAACAATGATAATGATCAAGTGGACATGGCCACGATGGGCCAGGTGTCGGTGAACCAAATGACGGGCAAGATTTACTTGCCCAGTACGACCAATCAACCATCTAAGCGCGAGATTCATGTCGTGGTATGTTGATCATAGTTGAAACCGGGAGTTTACACTATTCAGTTTTACTCGGACTGTGCCAATGTGGCCCGACCTAACTTCTGGTACGCGCGACTTGACTACAAAACGAATAACAATGGCGACATCCTCCACCGGTTCCGTCGCTCCGATGGCGGCAGCGGATCATCGCACGAGATTCACTATGTCATTCAACAGGATCAAGAAGACGACATCAAACGCGGTTACGTTGGCTTTCACTGGGCATTCGAGGGCGGCTGTAACGTACTCAAGGCGCCGACAATGGTCCACGTCGATGATACTTACTGAGATTTATTGTTCACCACTTGACAGTGTAATTACACGGCAATAAAATACCGATAAAACATAAATTAAGAGTTCATCCAATTTTTATTATCGTTGCGGTGAACTTTACCGGATAGTTGTTTAAATCATTCAATCTAACCCTGGTTCGTTGTGAAACCAAATCAGCATAAACTAAGCCGATTGCAAAATTTAGGTTAATTGCTGACAAAATTGAGTAAAAATATAAAAATGCGAAAGCCGTTTCTTGTTTAAAAGTGAGAAAGCTTTTCCCGAATTTATAGCCTTCAAGTGTTTGTAAAGGAGGCGTTAGAATGTGCATGAGATATGCATTTGCGACTTTGGAAAATCTAACGCCTCCTCCACAAAAAATTGAAAGCTAGAAATTCGGAAATAGCTCTCACTCACATCAGTGTGACATTACAAAGCTCTTTCTCAGCTTCATGTGACATTACAAAGCCCTTGTCAAGATCCTGATAAGAAGATACAATCAGTTTAATGTAAATTCAACTAAACAAACTTTAAACGGGCTTGTTTCCTACGGATTCACTTTGGTCTTTCAGTCAAGGCAGCATTGAACAAAATGAAATTGTTCACGTGTTGTGAACCGATATGTAACAGTATTTCGGACAGTATAAACAAAGTGAGAGCCGTTGACACTGACAAGTTCATAGTGAGACCGAACGAGAACCCGCTTCCATTACCAACGGTAGTACTGTTTTTCAACTTGTTTAGAAAACAAATATCAGGAGAAAGGCGTTGTTGTAATACTGGGATCAAATGCCAGCAAGAATACAGAGTTTAAGTACGCTCAAGACTGCATGTTCGGTAGTGTAGATTCCACCAGTGTGTGCCTCATTAATCGGAACGGATCCCTGATGATCAATGATGCCATTGAGACGCGACTGAAACGAAAGGTCCGGTATGCATTCACCACTGAATACGAGGCTGTTGTGCAAAATCGGAGAGTCCAGTGTAAATCGCATTACGTACTTGATGAGGACAACAATGTATGGAGTTGGGGCCACAACTACTCAGGCGAGCTCGGACACGGTGACAAA
>SCLD01020953.1:0-18316 GCA_004367895.1 Oikopleura longicauda
GACCCCTACGGTTGGCCCTATGTTGGCCCTGGTGAGATTATGCATACAAATTTACGTGGGACTGTGTGCTTCTTTTTCAAAAACTCTGACATCAAAAAAGCCGAGACTGTTATGCCTATTCATGCCAGAGCTGTTCATGTTTTATCGATCAAATCTTGTGAATAGCGGTCTCTCCGTGATTGTATTAGTAATACTGTATTACTGTCAGTATTATACCATCACAGTTTTGTAACTCAGTAGCCACACGATATGGTACAGCACCCGGTTCAACGGCAGCTGAGTGAGTCTCTCAGCTGATTCCATGTCTCACTCTTGATTTCATGTGTCGCAACACGGCAAGCCAGCAATTTATCATCGAACTTGGCCATGACGTCACGAAGCGGCTCTCGGCCTCAACGAATCGATTCAACAGATCAGTCGACTCCGATGGTTAAAGCGCCGCGAAATTAACGGTTATCTCACGGTTCTTTTTATACGTTTGTCAAGTGCAGTACGTGTACAATGTGAAACCAGACAGACATAAAACACACAAAGAAATAGACAATACAAGCCCAATTGTCAGCATCGTCAATTGTCGCTTCCCGCAATAGCAATCGGCCGGAATGTCGTAGTATGCGTTGATCAATTCAACTGCTATCTGGCCCTTGTCTTTCTTTTTGATTGCGTTGAAGGGCTGTTCAAAGTCAAATGGTTTGTATGCCATTGGATTGAAGCGAATGATATAACCAGTTGGCCAGGTTTCTGTTGCCGCACACTGACTAGGGTATAAAATCTCTCGACCGTTGACACATTTTTGAAACGACGTTTCATTTTGAATGGACAGCTTCACCCAAAATGGGCAACGGGGTGAGCATATATTGATGCAAGGTTTGCCATGTTCTTGATACCCACGACATTTGGTTAGTGAATTTGAATAGACGAAATCATTATATGGTATATCGCCAAGGGTTGGCAAGTGGCCACTGCAGTTTTGCAAGCATTCTTGCTCTTCTAGCTTTCCCAAATACTTAAAAACAGTTTCAACAAAAAATAAAGCTCTCATTTTAAATGCGTAGCATCAATCCATCCGATACAATCACTTATTCAACGCGGTATTCCGCATGGAGAGACACAATTAAAGTAATAGTGTCAACTGACACAACTTAAAAGAAAATTTCTTTAAGAAAATTTGTCGCTTTTGTAGACCTCATCTACGCAATTTAAAAGTGTCTTTTTGATGCTGTAACAATTATCCCAATGACGTTTATTTCAGATACAATACGTGTTTGAATTAGTTCAATTTTGGTACACAGACTCTTCCTTTGGCCTGCTGTCGTACATGTAAGCAAACATGCTGACCATTTTGTTATCAAGTGCATTCAAAAACGGTAACGGGGGCAACATTGCCATGTTGTAGGGTATTGGTTGATGTTGATTCTTTACGTGCAAGTAATCATTCCCGGAGCTATTTGACATTATGATACTCAACAAGTTTGCAATCAGAAAGATCTTCATTGGCATTTTGGCCATGCTAAATAATCAGAGCAGAGCCTTTTATAGTTAATTCGCCAGACATCATTATCGAATAGTATTCATGTCGAACGGCAGAGTAGATATTGTTTTATAAATAATAAGATGGATGTATTGACAATATTCATGTACAATCGGCAGCTGAATTGTACATCAACCATGGACTACAAACGAATACAGACAATGAACACTGAGTTCAACAGTGACACATTAATAATGTGACATTATCAGGTTGAAACATAACTTATCTTTCAATGGAAAACACAAGATAGTACTCTTGAAATCATGCTGATGAAGTATAAGGGCTTCGAGGGAACTGTTGAAAAATACAACTCTAATCTGGCAGTTTTTTCAACAAGATCTTGTAAATGCTTTTTTCTCCCCAATGCAGACTGAATGAATAAAAAACGACTCGCATGTTTGAATAATGGCAACGTAAGGTTTATTTGAATCATGCTGGTTTCATGATTTAGTACAAGTAGTCCTTCATCCAATCGGCAACAGTTGACGAGGGTCGGAGCACGAAATTGTTGGCAGTGGTGCCCCAGCAATTTTTGCCTTTGCAGCATGAGCGGCACACTGATGGGCCTTCGGTGGCCTTTGGCTGGCACTGGTTCAGCTTCCACTTTTTGCCGAACATGAAGTTGTTTGACTGAAAGTTATCGTTAGTTTTGAACATCAATTCTGTCAATCAAGGTCAAACTGAAAATAACTTACGCGTTGGTTCATGCAAGTGTCTTGATCCTTGCAACCCATGCAAATGCCAAACATACCGCCATCGCGTTGACGCAGCTCGACCATGCAGACGTTGGAGTGTCCGGCAGCTGGCGCGCGGCACGATTTCATCATACCCTTTTGTTGACACAATTCGAGCGTTGGCTCATCACAATGCCAGCACTGAGCAGTTCAATTTAAGGCCTGACTGTTTATGTCCGAAACTTACCATATCGTTCGGGTCGGGGTTGGGGTTGACAGTGGGCTCGGGGTTGTTGTTGTATGGCTTCTGTGTTGGCTGGTTGTTGTTATTGCCACCGTAGTTGCTGTTGTTGTTGCCATTGTTGTTGTTGTTGCCATTGTTGTTGTTACCGCCGTAGTTGCTGTTGTTATTGCCGTTATTGTTGCCATTGTTGTTATTGTCATAACCGTTGTTGTTGTTATCGCCACCGCCGTACTGGTTGTTCTTGTTCTTATTCTTGCCACGCTCGGCCGGGTTTACGCTTGGTGCGACAGTGGTGGCGTCATCACCGTACTGGTAGTCGCCGTAGTAGTCTTGGGCGGCGGCGGTGCCGAAAAGGGCGAGGGCGACGGTTGACAGTTTCATGTTGCTTTATTGTCGGTTCACTTTTATCAAGTCAACTCGGACAGAGAATTATTTTCTGATTTTAATGTCAAATTCAAGCCCATTATATATTGGAGTTGAGCCGTAGATAAGCGCCCGTGAGCTAAGCTGTTATGCATTGCCATTCGTCCAAATTGAGTTCTGGCGGGCGGCTTACCGTTTTTATCGGCTAAGTGGAACTTTATTAGGTTTTATATTTTTGCAACTTAATGCACTCAGTGATAATCACGGCCCACTTGCGGCTATTGACAAATGATGACCTAAGCGAGAAAAGGGTATTTCTTTGGGTAACAAACTTATTAAGGCCATGATAACAACCACATAATGACGTTACCGAGTTGTTTTACTCACGCGGTCATTAACTCGTACTTAACAACTCATTACACATTTCTAATTGAAAAAAGGGACAAACTTTCGAACTAAATTAGAAAATAACAAACAGGTCGTGTCAAGTTGGTTTGATAAGGTTTAGAACATCAGTTGTCATGTTAACACAAGAAAATTATGTGAAATGAGGTTGACTTTATTTAGAACCGAGATGAAACGAACTATGCTTTTCCATACACTTTTGGGGTTATCTCACGAAAAATCTCTCATGAACAATTTTACCCCCTGAACGTGTATCTTGTTTCAATGTTTACTCACAAATAGTGAGCTCCACCAAATTCCGCGAACATTTGTGCCGTCTTCAAGTGGTGTTTACATCACACTGATGTGAACCAACAATAATGTACTATGTAAGAGTGCATTGTAAAGGTCAAAAGAAAAGCAACATGGAAGTTAAGTGGCCTTGTACCTATCTTTTGTACAGTGTGTTATATGATATAATTTCAATGTCACTGTCAAATGACAGTATATACTCAACTCACCCCAATGAACCGGTGTTCATTTGTCGGTGTCTTGACTCGTCATGCATCAACACGATGAAACTCTTCTTTCTGACTTTTGCATTGACGTTTGCAGCGTACAAGGTAATGACAACATAGCAGCTTAACATAAGTACTAAGACAACTTTGAAGGATCAACCATTTGGCCCACCAGGCACATTGAAAGTACGGCTACGCAAAGCAGACGCGAAAACGCTGCACGAGCTAAAGGACGCGTCAGCTGGCCAGGTCGATCATGAAGAAAACTCGGCATCGATGAAACTGGCCAACGTGAAGAATCAGCAGCGTCGCTTGAAAGGGCTGGAGCGTCAGAGAATGGGCAATCGGTATAACAATTTGAAAAAGATGTTTGGCAATGTCCAGCTCGAGTGAATAAGATTTCAGTATCTAACCTACAGCATTTTAACAGTATCTTGGTTAATAAAAAAACGCAACAAATCAAGAGCAGTGTAAGCGATTCCCTTGACGTTGGTATTCGATATCGTTTTTCAATGTACTCCATTAACAGGTACGACGGTTTATTATATCAATTAGTTCGGCCCCTATATAAACCAGTTTAGATAACACCAGTACCACATTCATTCTTCTATTTCCGTTGTTCAATAACAGGCAAGAATTCGCTCTGTTTGTGGTTAGCCGTGTGTGTTCGCGAAATGAACTTTTTGCAGGTTGGCTACACTTTGTCGCGCCACTGATTGAGTATATATATGACGGGCGTTAATCCGTGTCGACTGGCAATTGCAAGTAAGTCTAAGTTTATGAAACGGTTGTTGACCATGCACCCGATTGATTATGCGAGCAAACACAAGTTCGAGTACGTTTGTAACAAGCACAAGTACTGTGCGTTTAGACCGTTCAGCAAAGTCGAGGTAAGTCAGTGATCAATCTTGCTTAGCTTTTTGCAGGAGCCATAAAAACGAGAGTGAATCGCGTAACTGGATAATGTCTGCTTAGATTAGAGAAAGAGAGAGACAAAGTGAGAAAGAATACAATAGAAAATTTCTAGTCTGACCTTATAAAAAATCAGCTGATTAGTTCGTTCCCCCTCGCTGACCCCGTTTTCCCATTCTAACGTGCAGCGAAGAAAAAAAAATTGCACGAAACAAACCGGGAGAACAATAAAAAAATAAGACACAAAACATGATGACCAAGGCATCTCACTTTTCGAAGCAATATGAAGAGAATATGAGCTTTCCAGAGAAGCTGCGCTCTCAGTTTAGGGTACTGGTGACAGTGACGACATTTCAGGTCGACTGGCATTTTACTATTTAAAGAATGAATATAAATAACTCTCACTTCAGATGCTGTTCGTCGTCACAATGGTACTCTGTCTATCACTGGTGATCAATAGCACGATTCCGTTCATGATTGTCAATCTGATGCTATACACGACTGCTCTCTTTTACGGTACAATTGTCAATTTGGGTGGTGTGTTGCTGCTGAACGCAATCGACATTGCCACCGTCGTCATTATCTTCTGTTGGTTTGGCCACCGGACGCGGGTTTTCGATTTTTGTGTGTTTCTTGGCTACTTTTGCCCAAAAACCCGACGAAAAAGGTTCATTATTCAACGTGAATATGGCCGCCTGTCCAAGGAAGACTGGCAACGCTTTTGAATATATTGCAAATAAATTACTGTTACGCGTGTATTTGTTTGATATCGTTATTTGTTAAAGTTTGTTAAAACTGAAAGTTCACCAAAGGGTTAAGTTTGTGCCGTAACACCTATAGTATGGCCCGTTTTGCTCGTCACTGCTGGCCAGGCTTGTTATAAATGAGAGTGCAAAGTTGACACCATCAAAATGAACTTTTACTTCCTACTGCTATGTGCGCAAGGCACTCAAACTTCAAAGCCTGTCTCGTATGAAAAGCGTTTCAATTTCGGATCTGTTCGCGGTAGTAAACTATAGAATCAATTGTATGTCAAATTTAACAAACCACTTCTACAAGAACAATCCAACTATCTGTCCTACGAGAAACGTCTCCCGGAGGCCTTCTCAACTTCAATGTTTGCTACATCGTGGCGACGCAAATAGAAATGCACTGCTTGAACACGTTCATTTTGTTTGAAATAAATGTTTATCTGTTTACTATGGGTGGCCTACTCATGGTCCGCGAACTGGGAGATTTGTTTCGATTCTACAATTAATAACTCCACTAAATCAAAAATAGTTATATCAACGAAGAAAAATAATTTTTGTGCTAAAGGAACTTCAATTTGGTGGTTCAAGTCAAGTCCTAAATTATTTCACCGAGCGGCTGTGTGACACACTGAACCTGCCCAAACGTCAACTCGTGATGCAGTCATCGGCTAGTTGACACTAGGTTAACTACAAGGTTTACTTTTAAATCACTCCTTCGAAATAAAACGGATGTGGACACACCAAATGGACATGATAAATAACAGATTGTTTTCACGAACGTAATTCGTTATAACTTATAAGTTCGAATTTAAGAATATAACAAAAGATTGTTCGAACGAAAGATTAAACTTCCCCTACTTTATTCATTCTTTGAGCCAATCAACAACCAGCAGCGACGACTTCATCCACACGCTAGAAAAAACTGGAAACGTAATTACGAAAATGTGAAGTATTTCCAAAAGCTTGTGTTTTAGATATGAATATTTATTTTGTTGTTAACGTGTTTTACAAGCCATCAAAATATAAACGATATAAAAGCATTTTAATTTTTAAGCTTATTATGAACAATTCAAGCTAACATGAAGCCTAACCATTTATTTAACCAAAAGTGTTTGTTGCAGTTTGCACGGACAGCATCCATTTAAAATGGCTTCAACCAGAAGCCACTGGCAGTTCCAATGACTTTACTAGGCATTTGTTGGCAAATGCAAGTTATCTAATGAAACGTTGCATTTTTCTTGTTGGAGCGAAGTGCAAGTTTGAACGTGACACGTTGACATATTGTGTGCAAAGCAAGATGACTGTTATCAAGTGACGAATGACTGGATGATGATAGGTGGGTGGGGTCTGGCTCCATCTACGGTAATTTGAAGATTAAAGGCAAACACGGCACTTGAGTTTTGACAACTTTTAGGACACTTTTAATCTTGTTTATAACACTATAAAGAAAAGGTACTTCTTCCATCACAATTTCTTCACATTTTCTTAAAACAACTGAGTCAATGTGAAGTCATCATTGTAGATTGAAACTTGGAACTGGGCAGTTTGAACCGAACGTTTACATCATTAAACGTTAAGTTGGTTTTGGTGGTGCAGTTGGACTTGGAACTACAACGCAGGAATAACCCAAGATATTGGCATCTGATTTTCCGCACACACAAACCAACTGCCACGCCTGGAGTCGGTCACCACAATTTCGATTAGAGATAAGTTGGGTCGACAAAAAACAGACTTGTGTTATGAGCAAGGCCGTCGCCTCGGAACTGGTTGATAAATTCGTCTGTTTGGTTTGAATTCAAATAATTTGTGATAGCGAAATCACATTTTTTTGTGTGTGGAATCGCACCGCAACAAGTTTTTGGTCACGCCATGTTCTCGCCATGATCACAAAACACGATTTAATACAGTATTCTGGTACTTTTTTATATTTTAAAGAAGTACTCGCACGTCCAAATCCGCGTGAACCTCCACCACTAATCAGTTGACCAGTGCGTGATCGAGGTGGGATGGACTTGACCTGAATGCGCGCTTATTTCGTGTTGCGGCTTATTTAGAACATGCTTTTCGTCGATGCCGTAAACGTCGGGTAAATTTGATTTTGATAAGTAAGGCAACATTCTAATCTAAGAGAAGATATTGGACATTTTACGCGCATTTCCGAGCTGGTGCCCCTTGAACAATGAGCATGTCAGACTACGACGGATTAGTCTAATCACGGAATTCCAACGGTGAACATGCTCATGATACTGTGTATCAAATTGAGCGTCAAACTGGGCAGCGTCAAAAAAGCTTATTTAGTTGGACTCGGACTTATGCATTAATCCCGGCAGTACATCATGATATAAAGACGTCAAAGTGTAATCCGTGTTAGCCCCTAAACTAATCAGCTCGTCAACGTAGTACAACACCAACAAGTTAAGAAATCCGATTGTTGCTGTCGACAATGCATTTTTTATACTGCTGGTCTAAATTCAAAAACTTTTATTTGAAGTCAAAATTTTTACGTTTTCAAGCTTCAAGACGGCAAAAATGACAGCTCAGCAGTGTCCTTCTAAACCATGCCAAGTAGAGAAAAAAATACCCAACTGTGCTAAAATAGAAAAGATTGGCAAATTAGCCTTAAATATGTTTTAACAATAAACGATATTATATTAAGCTAAACCGGCATAAGAACACTTGTTATCAGCAACTTTCACCTCAGTGATGCGTTTGTTTAAGTTTAGTACGAATAAAGACAAAGTTGATGATGAGTTGATGATTAAAACCATACTGGCTGCCTTATTCGACAGTGAGGCCAAGTGTAGCTGCATGTTACTGCGTATTTACTAACGCAAATAAGCGTGATAATAACGTTATCCGACACAAAGTAATGACCGTCAAATTCATGCCATATCGAACGGACAGAAGGCGATAAATGATTATTATCATTCCTCCACACACACACACCCGACAGAGCTGACCAAGTGAGTGGCTCCAGACGCTAAATAGACTAAAGAGTGCGCATCCTGAGTGAGATGGAGGAGAATGGCGAGGTGGAGGTTGATCAGCCAAATTTGGGTGTTTTCAGGATTTCACACAGAGGCACCATAAATCGTATCTCATTTTGATTTCCACCCCTCAAAATGATTTTACGTTCATCACTTTTCTATTGCTTATTGGCATCACCCGAGAATTTTCTACATAAACATGACTCGAAAATAGAGAAATATCGAAAGAAGTATGACAAACACATTAAATCGTATCAATCGGAGAAAAAAACAGGCGATCCGACCGTCCTGCTCATCTGGTGGTCGCCCGAGTACCCAATGTTAAATCGCATCAGTGACGAGTGCGGCGGCTGTTGGTTAACGCATGAGAAGCATCTTGAAAAGGAACAACGGGGTGTTTGATCTTTTTTAGACATTGATTTTGTATTTATAAATTTTAACGTTACTTAGTAAAATAAAACTGTCTTCGTATTTCCAAAACCCGTTTGGAACAGGAGGCTGCAGGCATGGGTTAATCAAGATACCGTCGGCGTAAGCTTACAAAAGTAATGATTTGATTAACCTTGGGGGCAACAGGTATAATATTTGATAATACGCGGTATAAAGACGCGCTCAAACATGGCTTTGGCGGTGGCCTGCCCGATTCCGCCAATCGTAACATTGACACGCAGTACTGGGTGTGGTGGCCGCGCGAAGCCGCATCGAAGGGTCGATCCAAGGGACTCGATTATAATCTCGTCGGCAAGACTGGTTGGGATGCCGCCTTCAATCTGACCGCGTCATATCGACGCGATTCGGATGTGACGCGCATTTGGGGCACGACGCAGAATATTGTCAACGAGGTGCGATGGGATTCGAAAGCGGCGCGGTTTCAATCATTCCAAGAGCACATTGCCGATTTAATGGCACAGAAGAGGAGTCGACGTCATACAGGTTCAACCAAATCACAATTTAATTGAGTACTTATGCTCTTATTTTCAAAATAAAGTCTGGTTCGTTTCAAACTGCGATCATACGAATGGCGCACGGGCACGATGGGCTTATGCCCAAGAGATGATCCAGGCCGGCTTATCCATTACGGGATACGGGTAACACGGGGTTGCAACACACACACACATACACAGATGGTTTGACTTAGCAAAAAACCGTGTTGGTGCCGTGATAATAACACGCGACTTAAAAGGTACTGCCAAAATTGGATTATGCTGAAATTTGTTGCTTGTTTTGGTGAACTTGAATTACACTCGAGAAATGCGAATTTTATTAACTTGAACATTTCCTCTGTGTCCATGTACAAAGTTGAGTGTCATCGGATTTATTTTGGAATTTTAATTTTGTTCGCCAAAACAACAAATTGTTAACGAAAAATTGCAACCCCAAACACAAAAGTGCGTGTTTCGATCACGAGCTGCGCGACGGTCGCGTCCCATGGCGCAAGGGTGGCCTAATCTCCAATTTCAAATTTTATCTGTCCTTTGAAAATGCCATTCACTGCAACGATTACATCTCGGAGAAGTTTTGGCGCAATGCACTCAGCTCGGGCGCCGTGCCAGTTGTCTTTGGGCCGCATCGCGATGATGTGAAGGCGATGGCGCCGTCAAACAGGTTGGGCTAGGGAGCGAAACTAAATTGCGTTAGTGATGATAAGAAATTATAGCAAGATTGTACTAATGGTGATTGGAATGTCTAATCTTCACTTGTCTACTAGGCTCCCATCCCCTACCGATTCTCTTCCATATCGTACTTACGCGTAGACAGAGTTAGAGAGCTTGTTTTATGTTTTAGTCTCTCGTGAATCCTTTTCTCAGCAGTGATAAGCCGGCTTGTGCATGCATTTTGGAGGAGATATTTACTGTTAAAGCCTATTTACGGATGTACGTCGGCCGATTTGCGGTCCAAACTTCTGTTTTTATACAAAAACTTATGTGGAAGTTCGGTCCGTTTTTAGATCCATCTAACCATTACAACGATCGCTCGGCGGGTATACAAATAAAACTGATCAGTATTACTGTGATTGGCTTTTTTAACTTAATTTGATGTCCTTTAATATCATTTTTAACGAACTTTATTTGACTTAGTATAGCGACCAATAAATCATTAAGGAACATGATGATTTGGCTCACTAAATGATTATTTACGAGTTTTGTGTAAACACTTGCATCGTCTTCTTCCTCCTCCCTATCCTTACAAACAGTTACATCCACGCTGAAGACTTCGACAACGCTGCTGATTTGGTCAAATACTTAGATTATTTAAATACGAACGACACCGCCTACTTGGAGTATCATCAGTGGCGTTCAATGGAACCAACCGGTCATGGCGGTTCACTTGGTCTTACCGCTCAAATGACGTGTGATCTGTGTTTGGAGATTAGACGACGAAAAGACGCTGGCTGGGCGAAGAAAACGATACCTTCGGTGGCATCGTGGTGGTGGTTAAATGTGCATGATGAACAATGCAGTAATAATGCGACAACGCCTGAGTGGATTGCCCAGATGCCAGTGGTTCGAATGAATGAAACGTATGATGAGCTACCGAAGTACTCCCCGGAGTGAGAGGTGAGTTACAGGAAGTTTTTCAATCAGATCAAAGCACTTTTTATGGATAATAAAACGCTGTATTAATTAACTGGACACACTACATCTTCTACAATCGTTTAGATGACAAAGAGTTCATCATAAATGCGAGTTAATAAAGCTTAGTTTACGGATTCAATCACAGCGTATTGATCATTTGACACGCCTTATCAGGGTGTGTGGTCAAAATTCCCAGCTGATGCTGACAACAAGATCGAATATTGGCATGTTTCCAGTCTATACTCTGATAAGTAATAAAATGATTATGTCGCCACGTTGATTGATGGCTCAAGAAGTGAGAAATAGTCGCGTGTATCATTGTCTGTGCCCATAGTAGTGAGAGTGAGGCCGCCAAAGAGCCAGAACGCAGTGTGTCCTCATCTAATACATATGCGATGAGTTACGCTCTCTATATATATACTCTCGAGCAAGAAAAAGAAACAGCTTGTACTTTGGCCGAGGCGTAATAGAGAAACTACCGCGCCTTTGAAGTGTTGACTAGGTTGTTCGCGTTGGGGGATGAAACGGTATTTTTCCGGGGGAGTGTTGCGGGAATTCAGTTCTTTGGTTGGAATAACAGGCCAAATAACTGTGCTGATTGATGCGGGGCTGATCAATCAACACGGTTAAGATAGTGTAGTTTCTCGCCGTGAACAACCTAATGTCTTGACCTGAGTGGGCCAGCACGTCTTGGCTAAAGATGCAATAGAAGCTACACAAATTAGAGAGTAAGACGAACTGAGAGAAGCTAAACGATATGTTCCTATCGATATGTGTCCTAATTGGCGCATCATTTGGATATGATCATTTGCCGAGAACAAGGAGTGGCTTTACGCACTGATGTCGTTTCATTTTTTGATCAGTGAACATGACACTGTTACTTAACATTAAATTAAAAGCCACCAAAGTCGAATATTACGAAAACAACGCATCTTCGACACAAGCTCAAACGAATGCCCGAAGCCATGCTCATGTCGACTTCCGCACGAGGTACGACTCTCACTTTTTATTGGGAAGCCATTAAATTAATTTTTGTCGACTTTAATTTTTGTGTCGAGACTGTCATATAGTGTGTAGTTAAAATCACCCTCACTTATGGATTCACACCCCGCCGCCGCCAGGCCCGGAACAAACCGAGCCAAATATCATGACGTCGGGAAACCCCGTCATCGGATACTTTGAAGGTCAACTGTACTTGTGTCCAAACGCACAAAAAACTTCAGTTTAATGTCACACTCGGTCAGACAAGGAGAATAGCAACAGCACACACACACACATATACACACTCGAGGAATCATCTCCTTTTCCGTCAATAAAACCCTAACCAATCATTAAAATCGGCGTCGCTCAAATGGCTGAACTTGACAGTGAAACCGCCAGATCAAATTGTGGTCACACATAGAGAGAGAGAGAGAGCGAAAATTAGGCTTACACACAATTAAAGGCGGCATCAAAATTGACGGAAAAAGTGACACAAACACAAAAGCAGTGAAACACCGGGGATTTAATTAGACGAGACGGCGGCTCTCCTTCTGACCAAATTGTCTGCTGAATTGATTGTAGGGCCGAATTTATTGGATTCATAAAATAACAGGCCGAACACAGCTGTATTGGCTCTAATTGACAAAAGAGGGGGGAACGAACGAATATATAGGGCATACAGTGGCGGCCACGTCGCAGTAGTAATAGCAATAGATATTTTTAAATTGAGTGATGAGTGACCACCGCGCATGTGATATACGTCAAATTGCAGCTTTAGGGTGTATTCTTTACTTTTCGCCGGAAATTGAACGAACAACATGCTTAATCTCTCACTGCTGCTCAGAGCGGAGTAATCTAATGTGCTCAAATATTTGGCACCAGACTTTTGGACTTAACTGTTGTAAATATCACTATAAAACCGATAGATATGACATGTCAATAAAAGTGGACATTTATGACAATATCAACTGCCTAGAGCAGCGATCTCTCTCACTCTGACTATAGAGTGGCAACACCGCTCAAAAAGCTCGTTAATCTGTGTTCTTCGATGACTTCATGAGAAACACAGAAAAAAAGAAATCACCGACATGGTCAAGGTCAGACATCTGTGTTGTTGTTCGAGATTTCGCCATTTGAGCGAAATAAGGCGTAACATGTAGCGGCAATATTAACAACCTGAAACGACGTCAAAATCACTAAAATCATTGTCGAAAGTCAACATGGGGTAGTAAATTAACGTCAAAAAAGGGCAAATATCAACCACCGTGACACTATTACCAATTTGAAGTAACCGACCATCATCGACCATCGTTTAAACTGTTTTGCCATTTCTACCTGTAAACTGTTTATCTGAAGACATAAAACTTTTATTATATTAGACCGCGGCCTGAGAGTGATTTACGATTGCCGAATTATATATAGTAAAGACAAACGCGCCGGGATACCGGAATTTTAGTTAAGCAATATAAAGTAACAAAATCTAAATATAGAAACTGATCGGACATAATACGATCCAGGAGCAGGTTCAGACGACACCATATAAAAACAATGACCGCAAATTATAATGTTTTGACCTGATGCCAAGGTCAATTGGAGGCATAATTACAAAAATCGATCCAAAATTTATTTTCAGGTCCACTGTTCATTCAAATTTTTGACAGCGCCACCTGCGTTTATCCCGACTACAGCTGTACTGAACTTATCATTCAACAACATCAAAGGTGGTATCATAAAATGAAAATCTTACAACAACATTATCGTAGTGATACCAAAACGAATAATGTCAAACTTGACCAGTCTCGCCAAGTTCACGATGGTTTCGAATGATATAACGGGTAAATTTTTTATCAACAATATTTCTGTGATTTAAAGAACGTCGAGTTGAAGTTCACGAGTTTAACTAACTCAATTAATTAATGTGTGTGGCCTAAATTTAGAATTGAACGGCTCTCAATTTGCTGGGCTCGACAATTTGCGCCATCTCAACTTGGGGCGGAACAAAATCTCGAAGATCAATCGCAATGCATTTGTCGGCGCCTATCGACTACAGGCGATCTTTCTCGATCACAATCGCATTCAATCGATTCACCCGATCACTTTTCGTGGGCTGGCCAGTTTGAAGTTGCTTTCTTTGGAAGGTATGGGCTGTTGTGATTAATCGCTGAGAATTTAACCATTAGCACCCAAGGCAATCAAATCAAGAGCATTCACCCGACGACATTCATCACGCTCGTACTGGGCAATTGGATCCCCTTCTCATCCCTTCAAATCATCAAACTGAACAATAACGCCCTCCAGGTACTCACACAATCGTGATCAGTCTCGTGATGATCCAAAATATCATCACCAGAGTCTATTTTTAGCGGTTGGATGAGGATACGTTTCGGCACACGCATCAATTACAGTCACTCACACTCCACAATAATTTATGGGATTGTTCATGCAAGACTTCCTGGTTCAACGATTTTATCAACTCATATCCGGCCGTAAAATGTCCCCAAGTTTACCGTAACAGTACCATTGTCGAGGAGCGCGATTGTATTGTCTGTCGGGGCCCGTCGACCCTGGCAAATGTGCCCATTGTCACGTTGGACAAGAAATCACAAGTGTGTCAAGCACCACTTAATGGCACCGAGTTTCGTGTTGCGCAGCCACTGTTTTCCACCACGAATGTCATTGTCAATGATGTCAACACAATTAAGGGTTCGGATCATTGATATTCTAGAACACGTAGACAGCTCACGACGATCATGTTTGACTGAATCCGTTTTGAAAGTGTAAAGCGGAGAATGTGATCAATTCAAGTCTGAAGCACGGCGAGGGATCAATCAATCAGGATGGCAGTATGCTGATAAAAGCAGTCACCGAGGAGATGCTCGTCTGCCCAAGCGCCATTTCGGGCATTGCCAAGATTTCGCTGCCGGAGAATAGTCAACACTCGAAGTACACGAACATTACCAGCATCACATGGGTGACGGATGCCGAGAATCCCGATCTGCTCAATGTCAAAGTGAGTGGTGAGTATGAGTTCATCCATCGATCGAATGCACGGGGCACGACAAACTACATTTCACTGAATTCAAACATTGCCAAATACGGGGGAGTAGTGGTCACTGAAGGGAGACATGTTAAGCTGCCGTGCAAAGTTGAAGGTGAAGGACAAACTTATAAATACACTCATACTTATTATTATTTCAAAAACACCAGGCATCCCTGAGCCAGAGGTCTACTGGATCTCACCGACCGAAGAAATCTTCGCCCAAGGCCAGAAGGAGGGCAAACATGTCGCCTCACGTGGCAAGATGCACATCAAAGCATCGACATTGAGAGACAGCGGCTGGTGGTGGTGCGTGGCAAAATCAAGTGTTTACTTCGAGTACCTGCCCATTCGACTCACCGTTTTGCCAAGATACAGTAGAACTTCATTGTGCGGTGATTTTAAGGCCCCCAAATGTAGATGAAACGGTATAAGTGAAGTTTAACTTAAAGCGACCGAAAAAAGACGTCAAAAGCATCAATGTCCATCCGGGCGATCCACTACGCTTGGAGTGTGACGAGACCTCGGCTGGTATTCCAACTGGGCGCGTTTATTGGGAGGGACCGCGCAAGGCAAAGCTTGGACCGTTGGTGATGAACAAATTGACAAAGGGCATCCTGCTCAAGGAAGACAATTCACTCAATTGGGAGCACGTTTCCCGTCGCGATCGTGGCTTTTATCGGTTAGTGATGATTCGATCACTGATGATTCGATCACTGATGAATCCTTAGTGTTTGTCTTTGTTAACCAACGTATATTCAGTTGCATTGCACACAATGAATTCGGCGTATTTGCCAAAACCTTCCGCGTTAATGTCCTTATCCCAACATCGGGCCCAACCAGTATTGAAGATTTCCACGATCTGGTGCCCGAATTTGATTTAATGGGCAAACCAAGTGGCAAGGGCAACAATGAAGTCGAGGAGCCCAAGTTGCACTTTCTTCCAGGTAAACACACAAACACATATCAGTAGATGAAAGAGATATGAAACTTATAAACATAACGTTTATAAATGGACACAATCATGTGACACTGGCACTCGTTTCAGATCTGGATAGCCCGATCGACGACATCCAGAGGGATGAACCAATCGAAGTTGACGAGCTTGAAATGTTGCGCGGGCTGGTGCCACTCGCATCCCATGACATGACAACTCATGACAAACTAACACTTGATACCAAAGGTATACTCTCTTCCAATTCACAGTAACGTCTTCTTTACATGTATTAAACTTGATTTTATTATCGGATTATAATTGACATGTTCAGTTGTCAACAGCACATCCGCCATTATCTCACCGACAACAATGCCAGTACAGAATTCAACAACGACAACAACAACCGAGGAGCAGGTGTTCTGTCCAACGGTTCCGATTCAGGTTTCCGGGTTTGTTTTTGTCGACTTTATCACTAGTAAAACCGTAATTTCCGTAATTATTTACTGATCTATAACCACGACACAAAAAGGATACAACACAGAAGACATGTCGCCCGACGTGGGACGAGTTTGATCAGTTGACTAAGTATGCCAGTGTTCATGGGTTAATTCATCACGAGTCAAACGGACCGCCAGTAATAATCAAACACTCGTCGTTGGTGGTTTTAGGTCAGCAGAACTTTTTAAGTAACACACGAAATGATCAAGATCATCTAATTAGGATCGAACATGACCGTTTTAATCACATGTCACGTTGCCGGTGCCGAGTACTTTTTATGGGACTTTCCAAATGGAAGTTTTAAACATACCAGCAAACCACAGGTTCGTTCCTTCGCTCCTTCCAACATTTCCGACAAAACGGTGTTTTATATAAATAGATGAGCATATCAATCGAGGACACCCAATACGGCACAATCAAGTGCCTGGCTGGTAATACCTACGGAGCAGTCACAACTGAAATCGAGCTCGTTGATAATGATCAAAAACCGTCGATAATCGCGCCAACCTATCGTGCGGTGACTGCCATTGGCGGCCAGACCGTCATGATCCCGTGTGAGGCGGTGGGGACGCCGAAACCGCGCATCTCATGGCTATTGCCGAATTTCAGCACTTTGCATAGGTCTCAATTTGCACATTTTAACAAATCAGCTTTTGTATTGTCATTTTTAGTGGCCAGAGTCTTGATTCAGTTCGAGTGGATGCGAATGGGACGCTTGTTCTTTACAATACGGGCCCAATGAACGAGGGCTCCTATCGATGCAATGGCGCCAATAATTTCGGCATGCGCTCGCGAACGGTCCAAGTGACGATTATTATGGTGGCGCCGAAGTTGAAACACAAACGGTAGGTCCTCTTATACATTAAGTACGCTTCTAATTCTTATCTAAAAAGTGCGAACGCGTATGGCGAGTTAGGCGGTACGATTGAGATTGCATGTGAATCGACTGGCATCCCGCCACCCGTGATCAGTTGGTCACTGCCATCAGGTACCAGTTAGAAATTTATAAGTTTATTTCTTCAATTTTATTAGTCAAAATAGGAAGTTGTTCCATCAGTCCATAGTTCATTGCCCCCATAAGTGTCTTCAAACAGCTCATAGACACGAGAGTCATAGATTGAGTCTGCTTGTCGTTTCTGCTCATGAAACAAAGTTAATGGCCGGGCACTGATGGTCAAAATCACAATCACAAATTTCACCATTTTTTTCGGTCCAATATTTCTCTTTTTTTAGTTCTTTTTAGCAACTGAGCTCAAGTTTAGACCAAAACCATGCTTTTTATAATGCGAGAGCTTAACTCAAAATTGACGTACTAATTAAACCAATAAAGTGACTAAATCATTAACCAAAAAAATGGAGGTTTAATGTCATGAATCAAGCTGTAGCTGTTTTTTGTTTTACAAGCAGGTGTTGGTTCTGGACCAAATCTGGTCATTTCTTAGTTCATCCTTAGTTCATTTTTTTTCTTAGGCGCAATCTTTCCCGCTGGTCGCGGCAACGGGCGTGTTGAAGTCGGCGTCAATGGTCTCCTCCGAATCGAGCAACTGGCGTATAGTGACAATGGGGACTACGTCTGCCGCGTCACCAACTCGGCGGGCCAGGCCGAGAAGCATGTCACCGCCGTTTTTAGTACATGTCCTAAGAAGTGAGTTTTTTTGTTTGTTTAAAACTTTTATTTTACAAATCAAACTAAACAGGTTCTCGTGTCCATACGTTGAAAATCTTTGAAAATTCAAAAACCAACTTAAAAAAAAGAATATTATTATAAATGCCCATATCACTGCCATCACACTGTTACCAACTCAACAAAAAATCGTCGTTCTTTCTGATGCCATGACGATTAAACTACACTTTCTTACCAACTCTCTGACCTTGAACTGACAACACACAAAATACAAATACTACACGTGACGCCATCACTT